>JBBPQS010000025.1:0-30060 GCA_038092635.1 Xerocomus ferrugineus
TGGGGGCGACGTTATCCCGTCACCACCAATGACATAGGGATGCCAACGCCAACGCGTGCAGACCGCACCGATGGCACGCACAGCCACGACAAGGGAACTGCGGGGAGGTGACGACAACACAACGACCACAAGGGACAACAAAGAGGACAGGAGATGAAGATGACATTACGACGATGATGCGTGCACAACTGCACCCGCACCATCAGACGCCGTGACAACGAGGATGAGCCCTCACACCCACACATCCCCCTCTAGCAACCAATGAGCCTAGCGGCTCATCGATGTAACCCGCATACGACGAAGATGTGCCGAGGACACGCAACGACAACGACCACACGATGACGGAAAAGCGAACGCCACCAGGACGCAACGGCGATGACACGTCAAGTACCCGACCACAACTGCAACAAGGACGAGGAGCGACTCATCCACATATCCTCACTCGTAGTACTTGCTCAATTTCATGTACCCATGTTCCACGCTGGATGGCACATCAGTTGGTGTAGGATGATTTTGGGATAAACTTACCTTCAATATGTCATGGGAGGGGGATCAAACATAGTACGAAGCCGATAAAGACACATGCAGAGTAAAACCAGTTGGGTCAGAGATCATCTCAACACAATTGTAGACGATACAATTCGGACGCAAGTGGGCTGACCAGAGGGCGGGTGTTAGATGCGATGTGCTAGTTGGTGATGCCGAGAGACTTGTCCATCTCACGCAGATGGGTCGCCATGAGGCGAGCAAGGTAGCCCACGACTAGGAGAGGTTAGCCAGTACACGCACAAAGAGTGGCACCACACACCGAGACAGCGCCCGAAGCAGTTGTGAGCTGCACTAGGAAAGACATAGTAGGTGAGATCGAGCTGCTTGAGGTACCTCAGGTGTTGAAAGGGTCTAAGTCACTTCTGGATCTTTCGTGAGCATTTGGTCGTCGCCAACACAGACACTCAGCTATAGCTGTCTCGAACGGATGGATACATCATACGAGACTAGCCACTAATGGGAACCAAAGTTGCGGGGTTCGAACTTGTTCGGAGTCTCTTGCGCCATATTTAGTGTGATGGGTAGGAGTCTGTGCAGATCTGCCCTCAAGGTTCGTTGAATCACCTATCAATCATCCATCCTGATTATTGTGTTTCTACTCAGACCTTGAATCCATGTTCTGCAATGACATCCAACCCAGTTTGATTGCTGAAAGGGAAGCAGCTAATGAACTGCGTTCCGAGCTTTCAATCAGTAGGTCACTGGTTAATCCAGGAAAAGCTATGCAATCATCTTCGCAGCCCAACAGGTGGTAGACCTACTCCATGATGAGCTATGCTTTATAGGCACTAAGCTAACAGACGCGCGAGTTTGGGGTTTGGAGCTGGAAGACTCGTTGAAGCACTATAGGTCAGCCATGGCTCAGATCTGTCAGCAAGGTATGGGGGCTTCATCATTGTAAGAACAGAGCTTTACTGACAGTGATCAAGAAACAGGGCAAGTAGCCCAAGTTATGCGATATTTAGAAGAACAAAAGCACGAATTAGCGCAAGCTATGAAGAAGGCTTGTAGAACGGAACTGCAACTGATGCAAGCGCAGACATGGTAGGCTTTGACCCATCAACCGACGACTCATCATTCATTGGGTATACATGGAGGTTGCAGGAAGCACAGTCTACGATAGCCTTAATGAAGGAAGAGTATGCCCTTCCATTCCGCTTCGGATGTCACTGCTTGATTGTTGCCACCAAGAATGGCTGCACATGAGGAATTCCAAGATGAGCAGACCGCAAAGCTCCGTGTTCTCCGTCATGCAATTGACTTCCAAGAAGGAAACGTAAAGGATTTTGAAGCACGGTAAGCATGTCGTTTGCATGTGACTTTCTTCCTGAACTTGAGATTAGGACTCAAACGGCGGAGGAAGGGCTTGTCAAAGCTCTGAATCATAATCATGAATTACAGGGCCGTCTTGATGCCTCGAAGACTCTGGAGGAGAACTTGACGCAACAAGCATCCCGGCTACTTTCAGAGCGTGATCAGGCCATGGAGAAACTTGCCAATATACAAGCTTCCGAGAGGGATCGCTCTTTCGAAATGACAAAGATGTTGGTGGAACAGGATGCCCTTGTCGACAAACTGAAGTTGCTAGATGACATCAAACACGAAGTTGACATGTACCATGATAAGTAGGGACCCATTCCATTGGAGTGCCTAGATTTACTCGAATTACCCAGGTACACCAAGTGTCAGGTCTCTATGGAGGTACAAGTTGCCAATTTGCGCCCCGGCTATTTATCTGTCATCGTATTCCTAGGTCCTCCAGGAACGATTTGACAATCAGTGCATGATGCTGACTGCGTCAGAGGAATCCATCAGGGAATTGCAGGTAAACACTTTTTTTGCACCCAGTAGTCATAGTGTCCATTCTACGGAGATGGCTGATCAGTTCATTTGCTCTTCAAGGAAATGACAATCCGTCTTCAAGAACGGAACATGTTCTTGGAGGCAAGACTCAAGAGTGCAGAGGTGGAAATAGGGGACAAAACCACATCGTTACAAGCCCTTCAGATTGAGTTTCCCCTCAAGCAGGGTGCACTTCAAACCCTACTTGAAACTGAAAGGTCGGGCAACTCTGAGGCACTAGGCCGATTACGAGAGGCGAACACCAGGATTGAGTCACTACTCACCGAGCTTTCCCAGAAAGACGATCATAGCCAGGAATTGGCTAAACGACTCGCTGCCACTGAAGCTCCATCCGATGAGCGTGAGGGGGAAATCGCGGTGCTGAATGTGCGCATTACCAAGCTAGAAGCAAGTGAAAAGAGACTAGCTGACCGAGCTACGACTATCTGCCACCGATACGAAAACAATGACTTGGTGATGATTGTACTGCATTTCCCCCATTGCTATATGATGACGGTAGCTGTCACAGAATAATGAGGAAAGGGCTCTGGTTGGTCTATTGGTAGACGAGGCTAGAATGCTTCATAGTCGAGAAATGGCAGACAACTCCGACAAGATCAAACGGGCATGTTACAAGCCAGTGTGGACGGTATCACTTGTCCAACCGTTTGCAGTGTGACAACATTATTAAACAACATGAGGCAAGAATCAAGCAACTGGAAAATTGCCTCACCCGCCAGGTCCAATCTGAGCAGGCGCGGGGTGCTCTTGTTAACCTGAAAACGCAAAATAACAAGTCGTGGACAGCATCTGAAAATGGTAACAATGAACCAGGCAGTGCAATTGCCGTCGACACCACAAAGCCACAATTATCTGATCATCAGCCAGAAACCCACGGCACTGGACATAAGGCCACGACGAGAGCAACACCCAACACCTCAGATACCTCTTTGCCAGGGCCTTCCAGACAATCAGCCAGGTACGCCACATTTGCCAAAATTTGTAGAGAAGACACTGATGAGGAGGAGCTGACTGTTGCAACGGAGAAGCACACTGTTATGTTTACCGACGAAGTCGAGGACAAGGCTTTGCAGCCTACACGTAGAGTGGTATGCGTCCATTTTTCTGGATCATAGGTGGGTGTTGACCGTATTTTCTTTGCTCACGCTCATGCTTGTCCGTGTCGCTGTGTGGCAACTGCCGTGATATCGTGTGTGCACGCGGTAGAAACATAGCAAAGGAGTTAGCACGGACACCAAGCGGGATGGCAACAAGGTAAAGTGTTTGCGTGTCTGTGTCATTCCCTGACCCAAGCTCTTTGCGAGGTTGTAGCCCTGAGGAAGAGGGTGACCGAACATCATTGACTTTGTCTGTTTGTTTGTTTCTTCCTTCGACTGTTGTTTTGCCATCCTTGTCGCACTGTACTCGTACTATTATTGCACTAGTCATTAATGCAAGGCCATCAGCAAAATGTCCGACCACTTTTTCGGACAAGACAAAAAGACAACCAGACTTTATCATGACTGTATAAAAAAGTGAAAGAAGTGAGCAAGGTAGTACAAAAAGGTCGTCCTTGTCGTGTCCTCATCCTGCTGCCTCCATTGTGCCATGCATTACATCCTCGTCACACTGTCCTCACCGTGGCTACTTCCATAGAAGCAGAACAGCCAGAAGAAAGTTCCCGACGATCAGGCCAAACAAAGCATACATGTTAAATGAGGTCGCCTGCTGCTGTACGGATAACAAATGAATGTGGTTGTCAACCATTGACTAGAGTCAAACGGCGCTGTGATCCTATTGGTAGATGTGAATAATATATCGGACGACTGGAAATAAGAGCTGTACCTTCTGCCTCATATCCTCCCAGAGTGTGCTGACCTGCGAGGCCACTTCGTATCGCAACATCTCAACTTGCACCCTGACTAGGAGATGATGAGCAGCCATCCCATTCAACGCATATATACTCACCCTGTGCGATGCCGTGCCTCACAGTGGGTTCGTTGTCTAAAATGTGCATGGGAACAACCGTATCTTTCAACAGCTTGCGATAGGGAGAGTTTATGCCGACTTCGGACGCATATTCGGGTGCATTCCTCCTCGGCGGTATGTGTTGGCCTCGGAGTAAAGGGACAGGCGACCAGCCACGACGAGGGGATGCATCGCCAGTCCAGGGTTCCTCAGCTTGTGCGTTGTCTTCACGTGCACTTTCGACACAATCGCCAGTATTGTCAGTGTGGGGTGAGTGAGATGGGAACAGCGATGGCTGGGCGAGTGATGTTGTAGAAGATAACAATGATTCAACACATGGGAAGAACTATCAGGTGACCAACCAGGCACTCTCAAGATGAAAGCTGGATTAATCGCCTTCCACCACTTTCTGGGCAGCCACACAGGGGCCAACATCGCGAAAACAATCTTGCACCTGATAGATTGTATAGGGGTTGCTGACAAAGTATGTGCACTTCATTTGCGCTTATCAGACTTACTTACCTTTTTCCAGGTTGGCCACTTTACTCTTGACAATGCAAGTAATAATAATGTGGGCATGCAAGAGTTATCCCGCCTTCTCACGAATGCCAGATTCCCTTTGATCCTGTTGATAGACGTATAATGTGCTTTCTGCACATCCTCAATATTTGCTTGGGGCATATAGCCAATCAATACATGGATGCTGACTTCACAGACATTGGCAATGCTTGGGTCAATGTACTCGATCCAAATGTCGCTATTGACAAGGATGCCTACCTGAATGCCCTTCAACAGGACCCAATCGCTCTTGGTTGTGACATCGTTCACATTGTATGTGTATCAAGCATCCATCATGAGGCATTCAACAATACTCTCATTACTGGAAATCGAATGAACTGGTTTACTGACAAGGAGGGCAATCCAACGAAGCTCCCTGTACTTGAACTCTTACGAGACGTGAAGTCGTGCTGGGATTCCATATATTTTATGATCAATCACCTCCGTATTCTCAGGCAGGTAAGTGCAGCGCACAAGTGGCCGTTCTTACTCTTAGCAACTATCCTGTTCTACCCTCTCCAGGCTCTTGATTATTTCTTCCAGGCTCCAGCCCATTGAGACATCACTGAGTATAGCTTTGACAAGATGCATTGGCTTGTCTTGGAGGACCTGGAGATAGTCCTCGAGGTAAGTGTTCCCTTACTGTTAGAGCACTTGTGACGTTCTTTGTCATTGGTGTAGATTCCTCACACTGCTCAGCAGGCCATGTCAGGCGAGAGCTTGCCTCTCCTCTCCCGCACAGTACCATCATTCGAGGCCATAATTGTTCAGTGGGAACATCTTCAAAAGTCAGTACCACGCTGCACACCTTTCATTGATATTGGTCTCACCACTGTGAAAGAGTATTATCATCGCATGGGAAAGACAAATGCGTATGCAATCACAATGTGTACATATTAAATTCACATCAACGACCCCACCATTGTCATATTCATGGTTTCCATAGTGGTTGATCCTTCTATTCACCTTAGCTGGATCGAGGCGAACTGGACGCAGGATGATATTGCCCAAGTGAGGAGGGTTATTTTACAGCTTGTAAGTTACTTGTACTCTCCTACAAATACCCTCACTTCACTTCAAACCCAGATGAACGACCACCGTGAAAAGAGCAACAAAGATGCAAACGAGCCACCCCCAGTACCAAATCCCCTCCCTGCCACTCATCAAAGTCGCCCTAATGCCCTCCCATCATGCCTTGCCTCATGATATAGCCTGCCAACGCCTACATCCCCAATAACAACAATGTACTCTGCAAACGGTCGAGCAAGAGCTCGTATCCTATGTGACAGCTTCTTGTTCTCCCAAGGGAACAGATCCTTTGTCATTCTGGGTGGTACATGTAGAACTTGATCAACGGACTTATCACATCCAATGTCTGAACTTCCCCAGGTTTCCCACAGTACATACCCAACTCTCTATCAGATCGCTACATCGGCTATGCCCTGTGAGAGAGTATTCTCATCCGGGAGTGAAACCATAACGAAATGACGAAACCGAATCAGTCCGGTCCTCATGGAAGCACTCCAAATGGTTAAGTTTTTCCTCAAAACAGAACGACTGAATTTCACGAAAGGATGGGTGATGTCAATGGCTCAGATGGCCGTTGATGTTGACGACGATGACGTTCTGGCAGCGATAGTCAATGACAACATCAAAAACAATGGGATGGGTCTGTACATTGATCATGTTATTGGTGTCATTTGTGATGAGGAGGCTAACAATGATGATGATGCTACTCTCGACCTGCTGGCTGTCTGACGGCTCTGAATTCTTTGTATGGGCTTCGCTCACTCGTGCATGTAGTAGTTTATATTGGAGAATTTGATTGACCATGGGGTCCGTGCATCGGCATCAGGATTCAGGCGTTCTGCAGCTCCACCTATTTTTTCTCATGCATCTTCCTACAAAAAGTTCTTGCCCCACACTGGTGGATACATGTTTGAACTCTCTAGTATGCATTCGTGAAGCGCCTATGGTGACTTAGCCCCGAGTAAGTCCAGTCTGACTCTAATCCGGATTGTCATAATATCTCAGGTATCAATTTCCCTCTCGCCAGTATTGAAGCTGCTCCCAGTTCAAATATTCTCTTGATGAAACCCAACTACAACCATCGTGACATGGTTGTCGGTTATCTCACTTCCGATAGTCTCTTTGTCGTGCCACTGTGTCATCTCCAGCTGTCCACAATCTATATGTTCCTCTCCACCAAGACATGCATACCCACTCCACCATGGCGACCCTGTGAGCGACAAACTCGGACAAGCTTGACTATCCACAACACCCAAACGCTCCTCATGTACACAATAGTTACCAGATCTCCAACGGAACATGTATGCCTTGGGCTGTCCTGATGACAAAAAACTTCTACTTGCTGTTGCGTGGGAGGTCTTAATCACTGCACTTGCACCATGACTGTCAAGCGGGTATGGCTGTGGTGCTTCCAAGTGTCTGCCCTTTCTAGATTCCTGTTCTATCCCATCGTTTGACGTTCTATAACTGCTAGTCATCCCTTCCTGTGCAAGTCTACCTCTCGACCTTGTGTCACATGTCCTCAGGTAAGTTGCCCTAGCCAATGTCTGAACGCATTCTGAACCAGCCCCTTAGACCTGGTTACAGAACCTCTCTCGGCATAGTCTAGTTCGAGGAGTCCTGCAAAGTACAACAGCTCAAACACACATTGTTTCATTACCCATCTATGCACTTCCTTGAGTTTCTGTCATCTTGAGTTCACTTATGTTGTTCATAGTCTTGCAAAAATTCCTCGTACATAGCTGTGTACATTAATGTAGAAAACAATCCATTTCTAGTCTCCATGGTGACCAAGTTGACCTCAAGTTGACCAAGCCAGCTTGAGATGTCATTCCAGAGCCGGAAACTTGATGAGCTGGTGGCCTGGCTAAATGGGAATAGCCACCGGCTCAGCTATGACTTAAGCTGGCAACAAGCTGTAGCTAAGGTAACACTAAATTATTACAACCACATTCTGATCTGGTCGAGAAGGTCTCCTCTTTCAAGGTCACTTTGAACCATAGCTGCTATGCCATGCATCAGAAAATGCTTTCACTAAAAAAAGCCCAGCACTTACTCTGTGTTCTCTCACCAATGAAGCCTGGTGGGATGGCAGCCATTGGAGCACTCTTGCTAACTGTCGAGGATCTGTTCTTTCGCAAACCACCTGTCATGTGACGATGTGTGAGCAAAACTTGCTTTTGGTTGTCAACAAGGGCCTGGCTCACTGTCACTCCCTTGTCCCCGCACACTTGTGGTATTCCCTGTCGCTGAATCCCTCAAGGTCACCCAGACACCAGGGCCTGAAGAGCGCGTTAAAGAGAACAATCTACTACAGAATATAAGCCAAACCTCGAGGGACCTACACAGATGACTGTTGTTGCAGTCGTTTGGGATTCTTGGCTTTGGGAACAAGAGTAGAACCGTCACAACTCGGGTTGTGGCGATGGTGATCTTTGATGTGCTTTCACAGGCCATCCCTGTCTTTGTAGGTCCTGCCACACACTCCAATTGGGCAGCAATACTTGCCCTCCACGATGGAAACAGGGTACTGGATATCATTGGTGGTGACCACAAAGGTCTGTGCATGCTTTTTGGAGTGATGGCAGCTAAGGGCTTCCCAAGAGGAAAATGTCTTTAAGCATGTAGTGCAGCTAAATTCCATATTGTAGTGTTTATGAGCTTGGAGGGCGAATGGGAGATGAAAACCAACTGTCTGCTAGCATACCTCCCCTTCTTATATGATGCAGTGAAGCCTGAACAGGCTTGCCCCACCGTTGGGTGAAAAAGGAAAAGCCAGCCTTGGTGTCACATAGAGTGTAGCATCCACCAACAAGCGGGCTTATTCAAATTTGGCTAATATCATAATGAGCCAAATGTACATGGGGCAAAGTTAAGACCGTACTCAAGAAATCCACCCAGATGGTATTGCTGATTTGACTCGAACCACGAATTCCAAGAGAACCTTTGCCAGATCGATAGGAGCCCTGGTGCTACCGACACAAGCACAATGATTGCTACAACAGAGAAAGAACTAAGCGACATAGAATCTAAGATAGGGATACCCTACATATGGTTTGAATCACTCAGCAGATGCACTTGTTCTATGGTTTGTTGCATTGAGCAGCTTCCGAAGGCATTCCCTCCCTTCCGACACATTCTTAGGGTTCTCCGCGTTGTCCTGCACTGTTGACTTCCGCATACACATCTTCAAGTGCCATGCTCCCATTTCGATCAGCATCAATACCACCAGGTTACCAGGGTCAACCTGTGCATGTGCGGGCTGTTTGCTGTTTTGTGCACTCTCGACTCCCCCAACTCAACATGCATGTTGATTATTCCTTCTTCAACCACCTTGACTGCTTGATGAATGAGTGTTAATTGCATGCGCATACCCTGAGGGACATACCTCGATGTCTTCTTGACAGGTTTGGAAGTGTAACAACACCTCACAATGAGCTTCAACCAGCTAGCACTGAGCATTGAGCATTGAGCAGTTCGACCATTGCGCCTCAACCAACAACCCCACCTTCTGGCAAGCTCACCCCACTGTTCAATGTACACGTGGTGCTGTCTCGGAGTTGAGGGAGGAAAGGTTTGCTGCAAGGATTTGATAAGAGCCTGTTGTTCACAATGCATCCTAACAAACGCTTGCAAGCAGAGGATGAGCAGCTTAATTCATTGGATAAATAATGCTGTACGATGATGAATCAATGTAAATTGTAAAGGAACAAATTCCGAGAAGCCAGGGCCAATGGTAAACAAGGTAATTGGTAAACAATCTCTTCTCTATATGACATTGCCAGGTAATATGAAAACGAACACATATCATCCATAATAAAAGAAGTACAACAAACTGGGAAAGGAGAGAGTACAATTTACATAACACCAGACATTGAGAGGTCGATATCAAGAAAACATATAGAAGGAATTGAAGGAAGTAGTAGGTCCGACGTCCAAGATTACCAAGTACCGAGGGCTAGAAGATGTTTAACACTAGTGAGAACCTAATATGGGGAATTGGTTGCAATGGCTTACCACTCAAGAATGCAATCCTTCAATGCTCCGATAGGTGATGTTAGAGATGGACAACATGAGCCTGTCTTTTGTACTATGCACATCGCCAAGATTATAGACTGTGTTGAATGTCTTCTTGACAGCCTCTTCCCCAAGTCCATTCACCATGTCATGTTCTAACTTCTCACAGTCAAGCTGGACATTGGCAAGCTGGGTCACAATCCTCTACTTCTCCACCAGTGCCCAGCACCACAAGAGAAGGATTTTGTCTGCCATGAGCAGTTTGGATGGAGGTATCTGTGGGTTGTACAATGGTCAATATTGACTTATCAAAACATACTGGATAAATTTCACACCGAAGCACAGGCACACAGTATGCTGCTTTCATGAGCTGCAATAAGTTCCTCTATTGTGCATTTCAAGTTAGCATGGCTGTGAACAGCCCCAGGTGAGGCCGCACTCATCCCCCTAATCAAATTTGGGGCACACATGGCCAGTTGTTTGTACAAAGCCACATCCTCTGGAAAAAATCCTGGAGGGGAAAGAGCTGGAGGTCTAAGGGGATGTCGGTTGACTAGGAATAGTGGCACTGACTTGCTGTTGAGGAGCGTTAGGGTAAGAACAATGTGGACAACGACAAACCTCACCGACAAGTTTGTGTCATTGTGGAAGAGGGTAACCTGGGACTTGCTCATGAACCTACCTGTATATTACTTATGCTGGCAGCTGCATTGCCTTTCACATTACCAAAGGCAGACATGGTCACTCCATGTGATCTACCGAAAGTAGCAGGTTAGAGTTTTCGCCTTTGACTTGACTCGGAAACCTGAACCTTGTTTGGGCCAAAATCCATGATCAGATCCCGAGGCACAACCACTTGATCTTACTATCACACAAAGATGTGATCAAGAATAATGTTGTGATTAATAATAACCCAATGAACTACTTACTGCTGTGCCGAACTGTTCCAAAGGGGTAGGGGATGTGGTAAGATTTATGGCAAATGTCAACATTGGGCTGTTGTGATCATCACATCATGGCCACACATTGTCACTGACCATAAAGAGGTGGGGGCATACTGTCACTGCCATCACCGTAGTGTTGCCACGACTCAGCTACTGCCAAGCCGACTCCAACTTCCCCCAGCTTGTGTACTGACTCATCTCTGCCAACTGAGTTACATCATTGCCTTGGCTTGGCACAGCTAGCTGGTTGACTGCAACCGACTTATAGCCGATGCGCAGCTCATTCAGATCCAACATGCACAACAAGAAGCTTTGCGACTATATATCATAGAAGTACATTACAATCGTATATACAGGTAGCAGGTAACAGACACGATATGTGAAGTCCGAATAATCCTAATTGTTCACTGTTATACCTAATAAGCAGGACAATCATAAATTGGAACAGAAAACACTGTATTGTGACTGGATGACTCACTACTGCCCACCGTCTAGGAGTTGGCATCACCTGGATGGGAGGTGTGTGACCACAGCATTTCTTGGGGAAATCACAGGAGTATAGCAACATGTACGAGGAGTGGACACTAGAAGTTGAGTTAATGTAGTCACACCGATTCCTGTACTAGCGTCAATATCCCCATGGTGAGTACAACAAAAATCTTGCTCAATGATATGAATAGATTGTGTGGGGTCGACAGAAGGTGGGGCAACTTGGAGCAGGGATTGCATATAATCATAGTCAGGCATATCTGAAAAGGAAAGCATGTGAGTGTACAGCAGCAATTTTGATAGTTCCAGAAACCCAGACCAGTTACAAAGTTGCTCAACAGTTGTCGTTCATTTGCACTGAAGCACGGTCAATATTCTGTGTTTCTTGCCACAATTTGCTTGCAACTAGGGGAGTGAGCCAAGGAGAACATAAATGAGAACATAAATGAGGGACTTGAGATCATCTCGATGACCCAATTCGCCTCCAAGATGGTGTTGATAGATGCAAAAGCCAGTGTTCTAGTGAGCCCGTATTTGGAACAGAAGGGTATATGTTTGCCTGTTGTTGGGTGACAATACAGCCTAGCAAGGCCAAAATCAACAAGGAAAATCCTATGGGGAAGGTCGACGCCTGTGAGGATGTTCTGTGGTTGAATATCACAATGGATATAGCTGCAAGAATGAACATATTATAGGAGCAATAGCTGAATGCATGCCAAATGTGAGTCAAATTCATTGTACAGAGTCCAATAAGTATAAACCTTACCATTTGGTTTCCAACGAACTGGACAGTCATAACGTCCATTTTCCCCTGCAGCTTGACAAGGTGTTGAAGTGACAAACCCAAAATATTGAGCATGAGAATGTTGAAGTTTGATTCTCTACCGAACCAATGGATGTGTGGGATGCCGACTGGCATGCCCTCCCCCAGGGCTATGCATTTGAGAATGTATGCCTCTCTCTCCACAGACGAGGACTGGCTGGTGAGATGTTCCAACTTCATTGCATAATATTAACAATTGATGATGTTGTATGTTTTGTAAACAGTGGCTGTACATGTTCAAAAAATTGTTAAGGGACTAAGGGCGACTAGCCAAGCTTGGGACCAGCTCAGGATGACTCTGCAGTCCACTGTGAGTAACCAAGAATGATATTGCAGGCATAGAACGAAGATACAGTACCTGCAGTCCACTGTGAGTAACCAAAGAGTCTCAAAGTGGACTTGCAGGGAGGTGTGTGCGCTTCAAGTAAATACTAGCAAACAACTGGCAAGCCACATCAGCCACATCATCAGAAAGTGAAATAGGTGCCACACAAGCAGATCTAGAAAAGTGGTAGGAAGGAAACTTGAATATAGAGAACATCATGAGACTAAAATCAAGTAGAATAGAGTGCGAAATCACGAAACCTAACAAAAATAACCATTAATCATCCAGTCTTGAATGCAATGCAGAACCATACCAAACGACCCAGACCCTAGCAGACCCTCAACCCTATATCTACTGTCAATTTGGTAGGGAATTTCTTTGCTTTGGGTTTCATCATCTTCACTGCAGCTAGGAAGTCTCATTGTATGAAATGTCAGAATGGGGGATAGATAGTAGTGCTGAAGGACTGAAGGTATGTAGTTGAGTTTATGCTCTACCCTCTCACCATGTGTTGGGAATTCGGTTCTGAGGTGTTTAGCTTTGTGGGTACTTGCAGTCTCAGTTTCTCAGCGAGAGGATTCTGCTATTTGCTACCATCATATTGTTTCATCAGCCCATTTAGGTTAGCTATCAAGATGTTCCATACACTGACCATCATTTCCCAAGCTCCTTATTTGTTAGGAAGCATCTGGAAACCATACATGGAATGTTGAGTCCTTTCTCACCCAAACTCCACCTTCACCTTCACCCTCCCTGCTACTGAACCCCCTCCCTACCACTAGCAGAAACAGGCCCTCTATGACATCTGTTGTTGCGCATGGTAGCTATCCTACCTTCCGAAGAACCTTCACAGTTGTGACCGTGAGCTGCAATAATTTGCCTTCCCCAACCATATTGTCAAAGTCCCACTCTGGTACCACAGCTGCACCAAAACCCGCCACTAAGCATATCACTGCTACTGGTCACAAAGTGACACCCAAACAGGATATCATGATTCTGACAACTCAGATTGATGCATTAACTCTTGAAGGCTTGAGTACATATTTACAATATCTCCCGTGTTCTAGTTCCCACTCATGCACTGTATGATTCCCCAGGGACATGTGATGGCATGATGGAATTACTCGCCCAGCTGCATAGAGGCTACAAAGAAAGCAAGGAAGTGTCAGTAGGTCACATGCCCTCATTGCTGCAGTTCGCACACATTGGTTATCTCAATACTGACCTCTCTCTTTTAAGGAACTATTGTTGGTTTCATTCGACCAATTTAACTCCATAAGGCAAACCGTTGCCCAGCTGCCACACCTGTTAGGAAAGCCCCAATAGGTTCCTTCTATCTCAGCTGAGCAACAGTCAGTAACCGTATCGGACAGTTTATCTTACATTGGCCGACTGAAATTGCTTATCTCACAATGTCCAACCTTTACCCATGAGTCTCCAATTCAGATGCTGGATGAGATTCTAAATATCCAGGGAACATTCCTTCCCTTTCCAAGGACACTCATTTCTGCTAGAATCAATCACAACACACCACTGAGAGTCAATGGCGACGGTAGCATCACACTAGATGCTGTTCTGGAATTTGTTAGCAAGGACCATTATGTCGCTCCCATCCATCCTGTCATCTGCTAGATTGCATTCTCGCAATCATTTGACTCTGCTCTCCTCCAGATCAAAGAAATCGCCATCACACATCCATCTGTGTGCATGGCAATCATCATCGACATTCAGAAAGATCCTCACTACCGCAGTCCAATGCCTGGAAGCCAGGCATGGAAAGCCCTGTCATAGACTGCAAGCCCTCTCGATTTCATTGCCTTCGTTGATTGCAACTTGTCTGTTTCTGAACCTGTCGTCCCCTTTTCCACGGCATCCCCGTTGAAGGACTCATCGGAGCCTTCTGGCCCTGGTGCCATTTCCTTGATATGACCCTTCACATGCGAAGGTCATACATGGTGTTCAATCATGCAAGTCAACTATCATGTGTGGATCAAGGATCCCAATTCCAATAGCTTAAATATCGAGGACACTGAGAATAACTATGCAACATGTGTAAGTATCCTTTGGTCTATGACTATGTATCATACTCACATAATTCAAGACCTCATGCAGTGATGTTGGCCAGTCTGAGTTCGAGGCCATGCTTGTCAAGGGCCTTGTTGAGGTGAAGGAGTCGGTTATCTTGTTCTGTGAAACGGTCATTCGAACCTGAGCAGACTGTGGCCTAGCCAATACCAAATTCGACCTCACTCCTCTGTGTTCCCATATCACGACACTTCCTGCATCACTGGAATCTTTTGATGAAAATATAGTGATAAGCATCCAGACGACTAGCCATGCCTGATATGTTGACTTGTGCATTAAGAATTTCAGGAGTGTAAAGTGTTCTCTTGGCTATGGGCCATCTAGCACAGAAGCAGATGATGGCGCAAAGAAGCACACCAGGTGTGGGTGATATTTCGTCCCATTCAAGTTCATATGTTGTCAACCAATTCTTTACCACACTATTACTCTCACAAACTGTATGCCGCTTCCTTTCAAGAATTGAATTGTTTCACTGCTTTTGGTTTGATTCGGACTTGGGAATATTGACTTGTGTGCACAGTCCATCTCCCGAATGGCTTGCCACCACAGGTTTCAAGGCATCAAGCGGCGCACACTTGTCATTTTCATCCCAAGAATTAAGTTTCCAGTTTGATCCAGACCTTGGATTCTTGGAATATTGAGTCATGTCTAACACTTGTTTGCGAATAGCATACCGCCACAAGTCTCAAGATGTCAAGAGACTATACCCTTACTTTGTCGGATGAGTTATTAAAGGTCGGTGGATATTGCTTTGAAGCTGACAAGTAACTTCAAGAATGGCCCCACAAACTGCGAGAACCTGGCGTAACCAGCCAGCCACGCAACACCCAGAGCCTATGCAACACCTCCAGCCTCCATCGCCTCTGGTAGCACCCACACTGTGACAAGGTTCAAGAACAGCGTCCAGCTTGTTCCCACTGTCCACCTATCCACTTTTGTAATGAGGTTGCTGACAGAAGTAATGATGATACTGGTCCCACCAGTTCAGTCCACAGGGCTGCTGAGGAACACGAAGAAGAGTTCAACCTGGAGAATGTGAGCAGCAGCAGCGATGAAGAACCCCCGTTCCTAGAGCACGTGGGGCTCTCTACACGGTTCTCTCACCGGCCATGATTCCTCATTGTGCTCACACCCTTGCCCCCCCTTGTGTCGTGTTGTAGGACAAGGGCAACTGTGTCCTTCATCATTCGTTATCTTTGCAACACCACACCCAGCCATCGCTGTCTCCTCATCTGGCTCGAGGATGAGGCCTTGAGGCCACAAGCCCTGGCCTGCCTCGACATACTTCCCCTTGCCCTCTCACTGACATCCTCCGCTCCCTTGTGTCACATTGTAGGATGAGGGTAACCATGTCCTTCGTCATTTGTTATCTACGCAACACCACTCACCTAGCCACTGCTCTTTCCTCATTTCGCTCAAGGATGAGACCTTGAGGCTGCATGCAGTGTTGTCTACTCAGATGCACTGCTCAACATGCCTCCATGCCATCGCCCTCTCACTGGCCATTGCCTCGTGTCACCTTGTAGGACAAGGGTGCTATCATTGCACACATACCCTCAGCAACCTATAGATCAACGTGCTCACACTCTCGTCCCTGCCTGAGGACGAGGATGAGGCAACATGCCCTAACTGACTCGCCCAGCTGTCGCCTTACCTCACCCCACAAGGAAGAGGCAGATGCAGGTAAGTCATACACGCTGAGTGTGATGGGGAGTAAGGTGGATATGCGAGAATTATGTGCTCTATTGTTGAAGCGAACATGTTGGGAGTGTCGGGCCGCAGTTGAGAGCATTGGGACACAATGAGGATGCCAGCAGCAGAGCGAGTGGATAGCAACAACACATTGTATATAGTGTTTTTCTGAATATCGTGAGTACAAGCTGGCTGTCAGTCAACTGGGCCAGCTTCAGCCAGTAACTGGAAGCCAGTAGTGTAAATGACCGGTGACTCAGCTATGTGTGGTACAGCCACTGACTTGACTTTGACTTGAGTCAGCTGCAAGTCAAAGCTGCAGCAACACTACATCACTGTCATCCCAAGTCCACAAATGAGTGGGAACACACGAGAAATTGTGCGAAAGGTGGGGCTGGTCATGAGCTGGTATTTTGTACCAGTACTTTATATACACGTAGTATGAAGACAATCAACTCTATAAAATGAGCAGGCTGTACATGGTTTGGATAGAGCTGAGGGTTGCCCACCTAAATCCATTCATTTGTTGAGCAGCTGAAATGAAATATGTAGTTGGTAATTGTTAGGCGGCTTACGGACATTTACGAATGTGGGACAGCATCCTCTGATTGGTCAATTTTCTAATCTGGCATGTAAGGACAAGATATCATATTGAGATCACATGGGTTGGCTGCTATCAAACATGATCACTTGATTCATTTCTAATCTCTTGATCGAGCAATGATACTAGTATGTTAGCAAAGTTGTACTACTGTGATTGTAAGTGCAAAGCATGGAATGTGTCCTTGTCAGCAAAGGTATTCAAGTAGTAACATGCATATCCCTCCATACATGTGTTACTGCCGGGAGGTATGTCCTGAAAGGCAGTGTTGAAAATGGGTACAAGATCTAGGAGACAGACAACTTCAGTGATGTGGACAATACCCGTTGAAAGACCATTTGAGGGATCCATGTGTTCAACTTGGTATAATCCAATACAAGGTCTGGAGAGGGGGAGGATGTGGAAGAATCAAAGATAACAAAGAGGTGCATCAGTAAGTCATGAGGGGAGGTTGTTTCTTGATTGTGGCATGGAAACTGTATGAACTTGTACAACATCTAAAAATACGAATAAATGAGGAGACAAGAGACCAGATTATAATCATACCATATACAAGAGGATCCCCAGATTGGCAAAGTAGAACTGCATCACAATTGCCAAAATGATATTCAATGGAAGGAGGATATGCCTGGATTACCTGACTCTTCTCTATATAACATGACCGAAACAATGAATGCAATTGGAGACAGAACTTATTCCATATAACCACATTTTCTTGAACATCCCACCCACGTCCACCACCTGAAGCTTCATGGACATAGTGTGAAATAATGAACAGGAGGTCTGGCAAGCATCAGGAAAAACCTCCTATAGATAATTCTCAGAAATCATAGATATTACTATTTGAGATATTATAGAAATTTGTAGGATTACTAACACTTTTAGGATCATTCTCCAGCCCCCTGAACTATTTGTAAGAATTTGGAAGTATATTATGCTATTTACTGCTATTAAAATATAATATCTCTTATATTATGGACTCTTTCAGGTATATTTGCTTACATTTCCCAATGAAACCAGTCTTATTGTATACTTAAATCATACATATGAATCAAATACCAAGGATTAGTTCATAGTCACACCAAAAGTTTGATAATTTTCATCAACGTATATTATTAAATACATAATACATATAATTGGATGTACAGGCAACATCAGTGCACACACACAAGGTGGTTGAGGGCCAGGGTGGGAGGTGCAAGGGCATGCATAATGGTGTACTCACCTAACATAGATGTGGGTAAGAGCGATGAGGGTGTGTGTATACCTACTTACACTCATTGACAGGGTGAGAGTGAGTGGGTACAACACATGCATTTGCATATGCATGCACTGTGCTTGCATGACGTGGCAAGGGTGGGTGCTCACCTCGCATACACACTGCAGTCCACGCTTGTATGATGTGGGTGAGGGCATGTACCTATTTGCACTCGTTAGCATGGTGGTTGCACGGCGTGGCAAGGGCAGCTGCTCACCTTGCATGCACGCCACCATGGTGAGGATGGGCACTCACCTCACATGTGCACGGCACTTGCACAATGTGGCTAAGGGCAATGATGGTGTGTGTTGAGTATGCATGTGCTGTGCTCATACAACATTGGTGGGGGCGTACATGTGCCTGCTGTACCTGCTTGCGCTCTATGGCAGGATGGGCGTGAGTGGGTGCAGCGCATGCATTTGTGTATGCATGCACCGCACTTGCAGGATGTTGGAGGTGGGTGCTCACCTTGTGTACATGCGCTGTCACAGGTGCAAGACAAGTGTCACAAGGGTGCCAGTGAGTGAGGGAAGATAGTACTAGTAAGAAAAATATGTATGTTTGTGTGGTGGAGCTGTTGTAGCCCCACTGGCAGGGCCTTGAGGACAAGAGTCAAGAGTGAGGATGAGAGTGTGAGAACAGCGAGAATTTCAGCACTGATGTGGTTAGTTCATGGTCATGTGGTGGCACCGCTCGCCACATTTTTGACAAGTCCCACACTACTAGGCTAAGCTAATACGGCTACACTTAGTACACTAGTAAGTACTTCACCTTGCTTACTCTCTACTCACACAATGCTGTCCCACCCAGCACAATGACAACTCAGACAGTAACAGATGCACCGGTGAGACGATGCATGCAACCACACACCCATCCTTGTGTGAGTGCGATGAACACACTGCACACACGTGTCACCCTTGGCAGCCACCTCGTGTATGTGCAGCGCACACACGCACTGTCCCCACACACCTCACCCATATGCCCACCCGTTCCCACCCACAAGTTGCACCCACCCATTCCCAACCACCTGCTTGCATCCAATTGTTCATCCCACCCCAGCCATTCACCTGTGAACACCCGTTCCCACTACCTACCTTATCCCACCCACTTGCCCCACCATTGCCTGCAATAGCGTGCAGCAGTCACCCTTGGTAGCCACCTCGCATACGCTGTCCCTGCCCACCATTCCCACCCGCTTGCATCTAACCATTCACCCCAGTGCCACTCTAGCTGTTCATTTGCAAACACCTGTTCCCACCACCCACAAATGAAGTACTCCATCTCACAGCTGGGAGCCTGGGATGCAGTTTGAAGGGAGTGACGATGCCCACCCCCCTATGCCTCCACCATGCTGGAGTCAGGACAATGACAATGACAGACTACCATGTCATCGTCTGGGTGGGCCATTTGCCCCACCTACTGCCATCATTGTCATTGCACAATGGGGATGCTTGCATGCTCTTCCTCACCTGTTGCCCCACCTGTCGTGCACCCTCCATGGTTTATACAGTGTAGCACAGTATATAGATTGAATAAAATTATTTTTCATGCTACAGAATTGTATGATGCCAGTATATGGTTGCTAGATAAGTACTTGTTGTAGTACTTGAAGATCTATTCTTGTATACTGCTTTGTGTAGACACTGTACATCTCAAAATGATAACCCAGTTGTAAAAAACTCAGATTACTCCAATTTGTTATAATTTCAAGAATTTTCACAAATCTCAACTAATATATATCTTGAATAATCACCCACTCCTACAAAAACTCAATTATTCCTTGAACATATATGGAAATATATAGAATTGTAACAAATTTATCCAAATTTCAGGAATTGCTATCAATTATGTATCCAGAGGAGGTTTTTCCTGATGAAGTTGTAATGCGCTTGCATCTCTGCTAGCAACAACGCACCCTGATCAGGGCAGACAGTAACATGAAGAGCTACATCCCCATGTTCAGAGACAAAACTGTTCAGGTCCTCGAAGTGGTTGCGAAATGGGTGTGGCCCATGAAAGGTAGACTCCTTCTCCCATAGGACACATTGAATGAATTCGAGAGAAGGGTCAATAAGTGTGATGTCTAATGTTCTGTATCAGCCAATATGTCCAAGCGGACTGGTTCGCAAGCCACAGAGACTCTTCCCGATTGAGAATGTCTACAACCTGATCCACAAACATGCTAGAATGGCAATTCATGCACTAGAATATTGTTTTGCAGTGTGTGATGAGTAACTGTTCAGTGACGTCAGCTGTGTATTGGATGAGCGCACTGTTTGCTTTTGTCTGTTGTAGAAGCTCTGCATTAATTTGAGTTTGGGGATCTTGAAATGATTTATGGAACCACTGGCATCTCTTCATGCACCAAGGTCAAGTGTACTCAATTTCTTGGCATGGAACTCTGCCAACGCACTTTGCATAGCAGCAATTGAGGAGTTGGTATGCACAGTCTTGGGCATGGTAGATAAACTCCGCCATGGAGTGGATGGCACTTATGAATTTGTCAGATGATTTACTGGCACCATCCAACACTAGTACAATCAACCGTTCTAGATCCCAATGGTCCCTGCCAGTCATTTGAAGTTGGTGTGAAACACTGGAAAAGAAGTGACAGAAAGAAACACATTTGTGTAGATGACCAAAGCGCATGTCAAGTGTATGCACACCGGTGACAGTCTTGCACCAGTTGAGGGGATGGTCAAAGAAAAACTTATGTCCGGAGTGTGGACGATCTTGCCTGTAAGGAAGAGGGAAGGCTTAGCAAATCTTCAGTTTTGTCAGAAGGGTTTGTGTACACTGAGAAGCTTGTGTTCTTTGGCAGCTTTCTGGAAGGTAGTGATATCCCACGGATCAACCTTGTGGCACAGTTCTTGTATCAAGGAAGCATGACTTCACACGTCCATGGCTCAACAAGGGTTGATTCTCCAAATTGAGGCATCTCCACCATCGTTACAGGTGAGGCCTTTCTTGATATGCCTACAACCTACTGTTGCTCAGGGAGGTCAGCATTATATGCAACAAGTGGCATGTAACAAGATTGAATGTGACCACTGGGATCGACAAGAGTACAGCCCATTTGGGCTGCATCCTTTAGTGATGCTGTTATGATGTCCAATGACCAGTGAAAGAGTCAGGCAGAGAGAAGTGATTGGAAGTTGGGATGGACTTTGAATTGAGGCATAGGGATGAACCCAACACAACGCCAAGCATGTGACGTCGCCTGCATCCAGACGCCTGCTCTGTCTTGGTCAATGTCTCCGATGCCATCTGTGTTGGGCGCTGAACCCAAACGGCTGGGAGCACATCAGTACTTCCTTCGATTGTATGTGGACTCCACTTTGGCATGGGACTGACATATCCTGTGGCATACATGAAATGTTTAAATACAACATTTAAAAATGACAATTCCTATGTGTACTTTCGTCGCACTTTCTAATATGTCTTTGAGCTTTTTCTTGAGTATGCATGCTAAGCATATTGTCTGAGTCTCTGATATTAAGCGTTGTCCTTCTTGCAACGACATATGACCGATGTTCTTTGTTCTTGATCGATAACCACTCGCTTGACTCCTCTGAACTGTTTCTATTTTGCCTAGGTGCCTGATTGTGCTATCCAGATATCCTGACCACCTAAATAAATATCGACATTGTGACTGCTATTGGGAGGAACAGGTGCACCATGGATGAAGTTTTTCCCTGATGTAGAAAGAGTTATGCTGGTTTTAGGACACATTGTCCCCTCGAGGGACGAGATGGAAGAAGTACAGCATGCTTTCAAGGAACATGCAATGTCTCCTGACATCCAAATTGTAATATCGACCTTCTAGGGTTTGTCCTTATGCATCCACTGTATGCTTTTCTACTGTAATTGTTACTTTATGATGTAAATATGCCTATGATACAAAAAAACTGTTTGTATGTAGTGATGTCCCAATATAATAAGTACATTGGTGTTGGTGGTGTAGGAAGACCAGCTTGAGTGACAATGGATACCACTCTGTACAATAGTGACACCGTGCCTTAGTTCAGAAGGAGAAGAAAGTAGGCAGCTCTAGAGTGTATTTTTGAAAACACAGCATGAGATTACTCAAAATGGCATGCAAAACATGCCCTTGGGGAAAACCCATCTCCCTGACATGACTGCATCCAAATCCTCCTTAGCATACTGCTTTAGACTTCAAAGTGGGGCCAAACTACCATCTTTGTTGCATCTTTCATGACAGTCAAGGTATGCAAACCATGGAATAATTTCTGGGACATTGGCAGTGGTGGGGACATTTGGCACGGGGCTTGGAGATTGTGCATGATGCCCAGAGAGCAGAGGACTTTGTGATCGCTCAGAACCGTGCAGAGACTCCTGGTATGGTGGGAACAACGATGATCCATGACTGCCTTTGAGCTGATAGTTGGGAAAACCACTGCTAGCACCTTGATAGTTTGCTGGATCCCTTAGTGGCAGAACAAATATAGGTGGTGGGGCATAGGGGTATGGCGCAGGTGAAGGATAGCCCACTGGAGGAGCCTTACAGTGGTGGTACTCCAGGCATGTGATTCTAAACCTGTAATAGCTAAGAATAAATCAAATGTGCCACACCATTTGAACTCTACCATTGAATGCTGGCTCTTGCACATGCGACCCATCTTTGCCATGCACCTTCTGCGAGAAGGTTGGCCATTGTGTCTGCATGTGCTTCACTCTGCAATGCGCCAAGACTGCCTACAAGTCGTCGAAGGGCAAGGGCAAGAGACCCAATGGCACAAATCAGGCCCAGGCTCAGCCTATGTTGTCGTCCATTACCCCTGTCGCTCCTGCCAGTTCCTCTGGTACTCCAACAGCCACTGCTGCTGCTGCCAATGTTGTCCAGGATGTTGTGGAAGATGCCAGAAATACAAGTGATAGTTCCAGTGACCCTTCTATTCCACTTCAGACCTCTCAGCTCAATGCTGATCTTGTTTGGAATGCAGACTCGGATGCCACTTCTCATATGACCCCTCATCATCATTGGTTGTGCAATTATTCCCCTCATCGCATCCCTATCACCCTTGTCAACAACACTGTCATCTATTCTGCTGGTGTTGTGTCTGTGGTGTAACATCCAAAAATAGGGGAACAATTTCCTCTCAGTCCTTTACTGCTTTTGCTGTGTTCACTACTGAGTATGGTATCCTTCGACAGCATACTGTTCGAGCTCATCCTCAACAGAATAGGGTTGCTGAATGAGCCAACAGATTGTTGAGTGAGCGTATCACTGCCATGCATCCTGAATCTCGCCTCCTTCTCACATTCTGGGGGGAGGCCTTGACTGCCCTTGTCCATGCCTGGAACATATGTCCCACTGATGCTGTTGATGGTATGACTCCCTATGAGCTCTGGCATGGGCACAAGCCAGATGTCTCCCATTTTCGTGTCTGGGGCTGTCCACCTATGTGCATGTCCAGAAAGACAAGTGACCTGCTTTTGGATCTCACTATCAGAAGTGCGTCTTTATTGGCTATCCTGATGGGTACAAGGCCTGGAAGTTCTATAATGTCGAGCATACTATCATTTCTGAGCGTGCGGATTTCGATGAGCGTCGCTCTCTCCCTATTGCTCCTGCCTCCACTCCTCCTGTATCATCTTCGTATATTCCTCCAGCTCTACCTGCTGAGGAGCCTCATGTCCGTGGTCCTGTGGGGGAGTTGGCTAGGAGTTGGCTGATCAGCATGCCCCTGCACCTGAGACTCCTCCTGGGATGCCTCCTCCTGAAGATCTTCCTCCACCTCCAGCCAGTCCAGTTGGCATTGGGGCTCATATGTTGTCAAGGTTGGTACTGGTGCTGTGTCCTGGTCGCACAAGCATCAGTTGATCGTTGCTCTGTCCACTACAGAAGCGGAGTACATGGCTGCCTGCCACTATTTCTGTTGGAGGATGCACATGCAACCCAATCCCTCAATGAACACTGGAAAGTACATGTTGAACAAGGGGTGGCTCCTCTACATGAGCTCCACAGGTCAAAACGGTTAATGATCCTTGAATCTGATAAAGTGCAATCTAGTTCAATAACTGGACCTGATGACAAGATGTGACCAAAGTGATCCTTTCTAGCCTGTCAGACACCAAGAGCATAAGTTGAGTTTTCATCTGGTGAGAGCAAAATGGCAAGAAAGTTTTGTACAGCTGGGTTCGCAAACCAAAGGACTTGAGTGTTGTGAAATCGGTGCCAAAGCCTATATCCAAACTACCGGATTTTGTCAAATATGCCTTTTCGACTTGAGTATATATCCATGGAAGCATTGTGGAATTGCCAAACGACTGTGGGCGGATGTCGGTGTTAAGGGACTAAGGGCAACTAGGCAAGCTTGCCAAGGACCAACTCAGGACGACTCTGCAGTCCACTGTGAGTAACCAAGAATGATATTGAAGGTGTAGAACGAAGATACAGTACCTGCAGTCTACTGTGAGTAACCAAAGAGTCTCAGAGTGGACTTGCAGGGAGATATGTGCACTTCAAGTAAATACTAGCAAACAACTGGCAAGCCACATCAGCCACATCAGCAGAAAGTGAAATAGGTGCCACACAAGTGCAGAATACAGCTAGAAAGATCTAGAAATGTGGTAGGAAGGAAACTTGAATATGGAGAACATCATGAGAGTAAAATCAAGTCAAATAGAGTGCAGAATCATAAAACCTAACAATTTTCACATGTACAACTCTTCCACTTTCCACTACCATCTGAGTGCTCTAGTTCATGCAGTGGCTTAGGGTGCCACTCTAGGCCATTCTAATTATGTATCAATTAGTAGAAATGAAGGAAAAGAGTTAATAATTGTCCAGTCCATCCATCTATGTGGTAGGCCCTTGTGTTCGTAATTGTTTAACATATCTCCTCACAATATATCACCAATAGTCTTCAGTTGCTATGATGCTGCCCTGCTGCCTGACACTCTTACATTCTCAATTGTCATACCGCCCTGCTGGGTGTTCCACTGTGTATGTCATTTCTCTTATAACTGTACTCAGTCACTGGCCATGTTCAGACCACACCACCACACCCAGACCCAAATTACCATGCCTCTGCCCACTAATGTAAGATTAGTTTCTCATTTTGATCTCTCGTTGATATCTTTGTAGATAACTCACAAGTTCACTTTGACTGATCACACAAAGGCAATCAACATGCTTGTGATTAGTCCTTGTGGTTCTTTACTGCTTAGTAGAGGTAAGTATTGTTTCTTTCCCTTAGCATTGGCCAGTTTGCATATCACAGGGAACAATGGCCCTGTGGTTGTGTGGAGCCTTACCTTTGGTGAAATGTTGTAGGATATATGTGTTCCATTGGCTGGGTTTATTAATTCTGCTGCCTGGGTTAAACTGGTGGATTGGGATGAGGATACCTCATTGTTTTTGGGGTGTCTGACAGAAACATTATCTTTATTAGTGTATGAATGAAACCTGTCTTTTCTGTTTTTCATCGGTCAATCTTGTGCATGCAGAGGCCATAAAATCGTTAGCTTGGGATCCACAAAACTACCAACTGGCTAGCGCTAGCAATGGCCAGGTAGACTCTTTTGCGCCCATTCCTAGTACCACTGAGAAGCAACTGTATGTCACACGGTCAGTCCATTTCTTAGATGCTGGCTCTAGTATCGTTGTTTCATACCTTGAGAGTGGCTACATGTACCTGTGTTGACTTGTAGCAAATTGCTCATCCGTCATCTGCTAATATCAGTTTCTGCTAATCTATTGATCCTTGGGATCTCAAGTGGAAAAAGAAAGCAAATGGGCATATGTAAGTCCTTTCCCTAACATGCATTACTAGTGTCTTAGCTCTCGCAGCAGTGATACATTTCTGGACGGTCAGCACCTCCTGGTTTCCAACCTATGAGATGGTGTTGATAAGTATACCCTCCCCACTTTGTATCATTCTCAAAGTTATTTCCATGGCAGCTTGCAGTTGCTTGAGAATCTGGCATCCTCATTGTTGGAGGTGATGACAGATTTGCTCAGATATTTGACTACCAAACTGGAGCATTTTGTGAGAGGCTTGACTACAGGAATGGTGGGCCTTTAATATCTCTTTCATGCATTTTCTCATTGACCCTATATATTCAGCTTGTGATTTGGTAGTTATAGTAGCTGTATGTCATAGATCTCATTTGTAATACTTCAACTAATCAAGTCTTCCTTGAAACATAGTGGTCAAAGGATGTGAGCCAGTCCCTTGCAGCAAATGATGAGTCATAGTCGTCACCCAGATTTTCTGTGAAGCAACTACTGTTGTTCGCAGTAGTTTGTGTGCTTGTAAATATACTGATGACCTATCTTCCATCTTCACTCCCTCATTGTTCCTGTCTTTCCTCTATGCATCACTGTGGACTAACACACCAAATTCACACCTGTCACCCATCCAGATGTCTCGTGATCCCATACTCACACAAAAATCAGTCAAGCTAGCTGATAAAGAGAGCTTTGGACATCCAGTTCATGATGTTATTACATATATTGGGAGATATGGCAACCATCTAAAATGTATTGTCACAACACATCATGATACTGTAGCAATAGATATCTAATTGTTCCCCTGGTAGAATTGCCCACCAACTTTTCCACCACTTGTGTACCAATCAGCATTTAATGTGGAGTGGACTTGTGGTCCAACCCCCTTTACCATGTGACCATCCACCAATCAGTGTTCACTAATAATCTCCAGTAAGTTCCCATACAGTGAATATGCTCTCAACATATATGCTAACCTTTGCATCAGACTCCTCAGTAGACTTTGTTGTCCAAGCATGGAATCAGGTCGGACTCACTGCCATGCTGTACAAAAACCTACCCTGATGTACTACTATGTGTGTAGTAAACCCCACCGCTTTCCTCCTTGCCATCCCTGTCTCTCATATTTCTTGTGTGTGTGGCTGGTTGCTAGTCCCATTCGAGAACTGTATCTGTCTTTTTTAGCATTTGGACACCCTGAACCTCCTCTGCCTGGATGGTACACAGTATCAAAATGTGGGCTGTACAAGGGCGACATTGTGCATGGCCTATCCTTTGAAGGGGAGTCAGGAGAACTTTGTATTCTCATAGCTTCACGAACATTGCAACTTCCAAAGTGTCGGCCTGGGAACGATATTGGTCAAGATTGTCATGCTTGACGACTATTTTCTCCCAAGCTGTTCAGGGGGAAACAACTGGTTGCATATTGTAGATTGCCCCATTACAAGTACAAGAAGAAGATGTACATATCTGGTTTATTCCTGATGTTGAAACTCAATCAGGTAGCTCCACTCCTGACCCCGACCCCTCACCAAATTGCACTTCATGTTACCTCCATAGTGAATCCTCCCTTTGTGGCCACAACATATCAGACCTATGTATAATCAACAGTTCTGGAAGGAGAATGATCCTATTATTGTATCTGACTTTGCTATATGTCCCTGGAGATGTAGTCCGACTTACTGAGGATTCTTTCATTGACTCCCAGAACATATACCTATCATCATCTTATTGGGCACACTGGTATGGTCTCTGACATTGATGTCACTACCGAGGAAGTTACAATGTTAGAGCTTAATGGAAACAAAGTAAGCTATCTTGTCATCATGTCATTCGTTCCTCATTGTCCCCTCTAGTTTCAAGTCCCTCCTTTTTTGTTGGAGTCCTATGTACCAGAACAAGCTGTCCATGCACCATTTAGCATTGTTGTGCCCTCCACTGGTGATTCCACCAATAAATAGCATGCAGATTGATGACATTGCTATGGTAGTTTTGGGCCCCTTGAAGGAATCTACGGATATATTACTGAAATGTAACCACTCACTGGGACACTTAAGTTCGTATCCCAACATATCAGGTTCTCTGGTGAGCAGTTGGAAGTTCCTATCACATGTCATAAGTGTACTGAACTATACATTGCAGTTTACTCCCAAGCATGGCTATGATGTGAGGAAGGGAGATTATGTATTGGTTGTGAGGGGGGAGTATAGGGGTAAATCTGGGTTTGTCGTTTAGGTCAATATTGATCAGAGGACACTGGAGGTTGCCTCATATCTTGACTCATTGGTGTGTATGATATACATGATTGAATCACGCACTGAAACCTTCTTCAAGGTTATCTTCACACTTCCCATTACTCACTTTGCACACAGTTCAGCTGTGAGTGACCATGATGTAGGCAAGGCTTATCACAGGAAAAATGTCATGATCATTGCAGGCCTACATAAAGGCTGGTGGGGCATCCTTGTCAGTCTAGGTCCACATACATGTGTTATTGAGCAAGGAGTTTTTTCACTGGGCATGTATGAGAGAGATACTGTAGTTGTCAGGTATGTCTTGGATAGTATGTATTTTTTGCACTTGTGGGGAGACAATTAACGCCACTGCAGACTATTATAGTCTAACACATTTTTAGTGAAATCCAATTCACATAGGCAGTTGACCCCCCCTCCTGATCCTCCTGGCAAACAAGATAGTGCAAGTTTGGAACCCACCATCTCAAACCCCTGGGTGGTTGACAATGATGATAGCCAGACAGAAAGCTATGCTCCAAGATCATGTAGGTTTGTTTCTGTTGTATCTAACAGAAGTCAATCAATCTCCTTAGCTTTCGGCTTTCTACTACATCCAAATGTACTGAAGAGTCTGGAACACTTTCATGCAGTCTTTCAAATCACTCCTGGTTGGTGTGACACCTACATCAATCATTACATCAAAATGGAGACTCCTAGCCCTTTCGAGGGTCCATCTGGACCAGTTCTGCAGAGACACCTTGCCATTTGTCTTATATCTTGAATGGAGAGGGCAGGGTTATTGAGGGAGACAATTCCTGAAAAATCATTAAAGTCTTTCCCATCCAAAGCGAAGGGCACATTGTGTATGGTCAAGACTGGAGAAGTGGACGGCTGTGAAAGGCTAGGGTCAGTTTTATCAATGACCAAAGTTTCCTTATGGAGCAGAAAGTCTACATCAAGCATCTGAATGGTACTTCCCCCAACTAACAGACTCTCCTATTCAGCAGGGTGATCTCCATTGAAGCAAGAACATAATTACTTTTGTACCTCCTGACATTTTATGACTATTCATATCGCTCTACATTCTACCCTTCAGCGACAAAGTAGTCAACTGATCACTACCTGCTGCTGACAGTCTCCTTGACAGTCTTGCCAGTAGTGTTTGAACGTCCAGTTACAGAACTGATAAATAACTGAAACTGAACTGAACCATAACTGGTCATAACTGGTCATAACTGATGCACAGCCACCCTTGAAGTATTCTGTATTTTTCCCTATTTCTTCCTTGATTTTTAGATGATTTCTATAGTTGTTTATGAATTTTGACTACTAAGTATACAATATCATGTCTCTGATGTGAAAATATCACTCCCCATTACCATTTCTAGGTCTACAATGACTATTATTATATTGTGGTTAGCCACTGTTCACTACTTTAATAGATGTGAATATTATCTGTGACCTGCTTTAGTATCAATATTGAACTGATTGATTGACATGCCACCCTTGGCACCACTTTTCGGAGCCCCCTATGTCCTCTGGGGCGAGTTTTTGCGCCATTTTAAGCATCCTCTGAGGTCCGGGTGCCCTGAGCACTATGTACTGTCAACTAAAAGCAATCTTCAACACTCTCCTGAGGTTCCTCTAGTCCCTCTGTCGAGACTCATCTGATCCTCCCATTATCTGATCAGAGGTTCATCATTGCACCTCATGAACTCGATCCTGCCCCTTCCATGAGACCATGAGTCTCACTCATAAACGTTCTCACACACCAACGGCCATGCACCACACGCCCCGCCCCTCGTTTGCTTCCACCCCCAACACTGCACCTGCCCGCCCACAGTCATCTTCCACTTGCTATTATACAATCGTATTCCTTTACCAAGCTCC
>JBBPQS010000026.1:0-28860 GCA_038092635.1 Xerocomus ferrugineus
GTCCTTAAGCGCTAGGGATCGCATGCTCTGAAGTTTCTAGGTTAGATTCAAAATCGACTTGTCATGAAATGAACGCCGAAGCTGTGACTCGCCCACATTGTCACAAATTTTCGGATCTGATATTGACGGGCCTGTTTTGTGAGAATACAGACAGGGAAAACCTATGGATTTCTGCCCTGCCGAAGTAATGGGCCAGTGCAGGTGTGACTCTGATGGTCTGTTGTCTTTCCGTGCAGCAATTGTGCCAACTCATCGTAGCCTGGCACCCTGCATCAGGTCATCGTGGATGAGTCAGTCACCGTTCTCGAGCGTAATCAACGTCACCCATACAGAGAGCAAAAAGGTGCTGCCCAAGGCTCGTCAACGAATCACCCACCATTGACTAGAAATGTAGGGCAACACGCTTACTTTCACCCTTGTCGCATGCCTCGACGTGACACGGACGTTTTTACCTCGGTGTTATGCCAGACTCTAAACTACTGCAGAGGTAAGTGTGTGTTCCACCACGAGCGCACAGTGCTTGAGGCGTTCTTCTCGGAAAGTCTGCCAGACCTAGGGTCATGGCGAATGCCTCAGAGATATCTTCATGACGGCACGATTTGCTGGGATGGTTTTGTTGCCAACCAGCCCTGGGCTTGAACCAGATATCAAGCGCTGGACCCCCCTTCGTCCAGCCAAGTACATTGTTCGCAGCCTCAAATGCACGTACGTCTAGTTTGAGATGACTCACATTTGCTTTGGAATTCGAGCCGGCTGATTTGTAACTTCATGGGAAGGTGAGATGTCCGTCCGTGTTAAGATTGGGGCGGCAGTGCTGTACCCATAGGAACTGACCCCTGGACCCTAAAACTCAAACTGTCGCTAACGCCCTGACTAAGAATATTATTTGTTGGCCCACTTCGTCATGTTCGACAAGCCCAAGATCTGACTTGTGGTCATGTGGTCATCAAGTGACCTGGCTGGGGTACTGTACATTGTGTCACAACATCAATCAATGTAGCCTGTTGTTGTATGTGATAATAATATCCACTTCAATGTATGGTTTGGTCACTGTTCGGGCTATAATGATAGATATGAATAAGCTTGTGCAGGCCAATAGATGGTGGCGCACGAAGTAAATTATATTATTGGCTAATAGTAATATGCATTAGCGTACAAAGGGACCCAAGGAGGGTGGGTGAGCGGAATGGCAGTGGTGGAAGTGAGCTGACAGTGGTGGGCCGCTGGGCGAACGGATGGGCCAACGTGCATGGTCGAATTGCACGAATATCTCAGCATGGAGCCCCTTCAGTCACTGGCGCCGTACATCACGGCGAGCCGAATGTTGTAAATAGGCCGATATATACCGCCAGCCGAGAGTGGGCCGAGCTACTGAGAGCCATCGAGGCAGGCCGATGGGCCAAGGGGTGCCGGATGCAGACCGATGGGCCGAGGGAAATATATAAGGGATGCACCTACGAAACATCAGTAGTCGAATATGCTAATCAGTACATGAAATGAACATGTGGGCCGAGACCGGAGGTGGAATATATGGGTGGGCTGAGAAATAGAGGCCAAGTGTTGATGGGTGGGCTGAGATTATTGGTACAGGTATGACACAGTGGGCCGAGGGGATATCTACCAGAATGAGTAAGATATCAAGACTCGGCTGAGGAAATAGTTACTGACATGGATAGACGGGCCTAGGGAACATGCACCGATATGCATAGGTAGGCCCAGGATATATCTACCGATGTAAACATGTTGGCCGAGATCATCCGGTACTGATATATATTGGTGGGCCAAGGAATTATCTACAAAAATACACTGATGGGCCGGAATCAAAGCTACTATTAAACAGGTCAGCCCAGGAAATGGTTGCCGACATGAATAGGTGGGCCGATAGCATATTGACTGATATACATGGGTGGGCCGACAGTCGATCTGCCGATATGGAAGGATGGGCCGAGGGTATCGCTACCGAGAGAAATGATTGGGCTGAGGAAATAGCTACCAGGTTATATGGATGGGCCCACGAATCATACCTAATGGGCTGGGAGCATATCTAAAGATATATACAGGTTGGCCGAGATCATCGGTACCGATGTAAATAGGCGGGCCGAGGAAGTATTTACCGCTATATACAGATGGGCCCATGGAATAGCTACTGATCAAGTAGCTACCAAGATAAATAGGTCGGCCAAGGGAATGACCACCCTCACGATAGGATGGGCCGAGGAAGTGTCTACCGATATACATACACCGGCCGAGAACATTCCTACTGATGTAGATAGGTGGACTGACAATTGTACTACTGAAATAGATGGGTCGGCCTAGAAGGAACGTACCGAAATGATGGGATGGGCCAAGGGAATGCCTACCGAGATACATAGATGGGCCGAGGAGATATATATCGATGTAGGCCGCTGAGCCGACAATAATGGACTACTGAAATAAATGGGTGGGCCGAGATAGGCGCTACCAAGATCAATGGGTCGGCCTAGAGGGAACGTACCGAAATGATGGGATGGGCCAAGGGAATGCCTACCGAGATACATAGATGGGCCGAGGAGATATATATCGATGTAGGCCGCTGAGCCGACAATAATGGACTACTGAAATAAATGGGTGGGCCGAGATAGGCGCTACCGAGATCAATGGGTCGGCCTAGAAGAAACCTACCGACATGATGGGATGGGCTAAGTAAATGCCTACCGAGTTAAATAGATGGGCCAAGAAGATATATACCGATGTACATCGCTGGGGCCTGGGCTGACATTAGACGACTGAAATACATGGGCGGGCCGAGAGAGGCGCTGCCGATATGAATTGGTCGGCCTAGAAGGAACTTAGCGAAATGATGGGATCGGCCAAGGTAATGCCTAACTATGCGAAAGGGTGGGCCGATGACATATCCACCGATATAAATAGGTGGGCCGATATCGGGCTAGAGAGATAGACAGGTGGGCCGAGAGCATATCTTGACTGGTTCCAAGTATTTACCACGCCGACAGCCTAACCTGAGTGCCAGACATCATGCTTGAAGCGGTAAAGGAGCATAACGGACAGGAGGCTATTTAATGAGTGCCCACATTGATGCCACTAATCGTTTACCTCGCCACCAAATATACAGGTTGGAAATATGGCCGATCCGGAATTCCGGAACGTCACACTCTACCGACGCCGATCAGAAGCACACATGAATGGCTAGGAAAATTTTACAAAAGAGGGTAGCAGCAATGTACGACTACCAATACTCTAGCGAATGAATTAGCGACGACGCCTAATAGCCTAAGAATTGGATATATCAAGAAAATATAATGTGAAGGGAGGGCTACATACCCTGGAGTGACCGGTGACGATAATCGTCGGGAGGGCCGGAGTGGCAAGTCTCCTCATCCAATCACAATACGCTGCGGTGGCCTCTTCCCAAACGCGAAGAGCGCCACGTGGGCATCGTGCTGGGATACCGATCTCTTGGGCGTCTCGGCGCGCCGATTGATACTCGTCCTCCTCAAAGGTAAGCGGCGGACAAAGAATACAACTGACGAACTTACCTCAGCAGCCTGCCAGAAAAAGATCCACTGTTCCCACGACTGCCTGGCGGCGTTGCGGCGAGGGAAATGAAGGGACGTTGAGACGAGAGCCTCGAGGGCGAGCTCGAGGCGGTTGATTGCACGGACGACGTCGGCGGCAACGGTAGACGTCAGCGAGGGGCCGGACATGGCAGTGGACATTCGATGATGACGGCGATGAGGTCAGTGGTGAGAGAATGAGAGGAAGATAAAAAACACGGCGAACGGGATTTTAAATATCGGCGAAATGGCATGCCAAATATGGGACAACACAGATTATATAATTATTTTGAGCGACGGCATGCAAAGTCCTGTCGCCCTGACATCTCTGCGCCGTCACCGTGCTCTCTACGCCGTCACCGTGCTCTCTACGCCGTCACCGTGATCTCTTCTGGGTTACGGTGATCTCTGCTATGTCGGCGTGGTCTCTTCGATGTCGGCGTGCTCTCCGCTGTGTCACTGGGAGCTCTGCTGTGTCGGCGTGAGCTGTGCTGTGTCGGCGTGATCTCCGTGCCATGACCGTTATCTCTTCGCCGTTTCCACGATCGACAACACAGATTATATAATTGTTTTGAGCGACGGCATGCAAAGTCCTGTCGCCCTGACATCTCTGCGCCGTCACCGTGATCTCTTCTGGGTTACGGTGATCTCTGCTATGTCGGCGTGATCTCTGCTGTGTCACTGTGAGCTCTGCTGTGTCGCCGTGAGCTCTGCCATGTCGCCGTGATCTCTGCCATTTCGCCGTGGTCTCTACGTCCTTCTATTTTGCAACTCCTACTGCGTATATGGTGACATAACCACTGAGGCAAGCTTATTTGATTGTTGGTTGAGTTGAAGTTGGTCCATGAGTGGATTAGATCTCCATATACCAACGTATGTGCTAATGTACTAACCTACGGCGGCCTATGTCGATTCCGATCTCTCGGCGACATTCCTTTTTGATTTGAAATGTTGATCTCTACAAACACCCCGGTATCGGCATTTGTGTGAGCCGAGGATACTGCATGGCTCTGCCTCGGCGATGACATCCTTTTCTGATATGGAAATCAAAATCATTGTGATCTCCACCTTATGGTTTGATCTTTGTTCATGTCTCAATCTCTGTATTAGCACTAACACCCTGCCGACATCATGTGGGACCCTAATATATTTATGGTACATATGTATGATGCTCCCCGAACGAATGCATTCCGTCGTAGCCCTGTCTCTCTATGTTTATCACCCATTCATACCAATATTCTGGCCGATCGATATCTCCATAGACAGTGAACGGCATAGCTCAATGTCGCCGAATATCATCTTCCACATATATCGGCATCTCTAGATAAGTAAATGAGTCTATTAATGGATTGAAAGTCCCAAGCATTGCATACCGATGCTCTGGCTAACACTGTCAATGAGGAATTTCGCATTTTGCATATTCAAGCCAGTACCTGTTCCCCTTCGGCCAACCTGTCTGTTCTTCGGCCGTAATTGGTGAGTGAAAGAAACACGTAACGGCGACAGCGGCGAGGAGACTGACATGACGGTGACTACATGATGAAGGCGGCGATAAGATTATATGATAGAGGTGAAGACATGTCGGCGACAAGATGATGATTTTGGCAAAGTGATGACGGCGACGGTGACTAGATGATAATGGCGGCCACCGAATGACTGGTATGGCAACAATATGGCCAAGGTGGCGGCAAGATGATCACAGTGGCGAAGGGATTACAAACCGCTGAGAGATGATGCTGACGCCGACTCAATTATGACTGGAGACTGACATGATGTGACGGCGACGGCGACAAGATAACAGTGCCGGCCAAGATATCAACATAAGGGAGACTAGATGAGGACGGCGGCCAGTAGATGAACACCATGACAAATAGATGACCGTGACGGCTACCAGCCGACAATGGTTGAGCCCACATGACGGCGGCGTCGAAGAGATTCAAGCTATGGCAACTAGCTAATGACACACAGGATCATGACTGCTGTTAACAGATGTTGCTGTGACGAGTGGGCGACGAGACCAGGGATCACGGTCATGGCGGATCCTCGGCTCACACAAATGCCCATACCGGGGTGTTTGTAGAGATCAACATTTCAAATCAAAAAGGAATGTCGCCGAGAGATCGGAATCGACATAGGCCGCCGTAGGTTAGTACATTAGCACATACGTTGGTATATGGAGATCTAATCCACTCATGGACCAACTTCAACTCAACCAACAATCAAATAAGCTTGCCTCAGTGGTTATGTCACCATATACACAGTAGGAGTTGCAAAATAGAAGGACGTAGATCCGGTAGCAGCAAACCATACAAGTCAATGAGTTTAAAACATATGAAATTGACAATAGCGATGGAGCAATCAATGGCCTTGGTACCTTGGCGGAATCATTTCACAGACTAAGAGAGCCGAAATCGGCTTGATTGATTCAGGAAAGCAATCGGCAAGGCGATACAGAACGGCAGCATGGCTGTGTTCCGTTTTGACTAATATGAGTCATGATCACATGAATCGCTATGGAAGCCGGCTCTGAACTCAACGACAACCGTGGGAGTGATCAACATTGGTGAACACGTCACACGGAACAAAGAAATTCTGATTTTCTCCCTCCCAAACCAACACGATCAACAGAATCTTTGTTCCCCATGCCCCTCAACCTCGCCGATGCGGTAGCCACCTATATTACTAAGCGATTCAGAGAGTGCACCCATCGTACCGACGTATCTCATGAAGTTATACCGAGCATCACCATGCCAGTTAACCTGGTAGAAGATGCCGATCGGATTGTAGCCCGGCTGGCGGAGGCATATCGGAATCCTAGTAAGAAGGGTTTAAATGAACATTAATAATGATTCAGTATTCGCAGAAACAGTGAACTTCTCGGCGGCCAAATTGCATCGAGCATTGAAAGGAAATGACTATGGGAAAAATGAAGAACGGGAGGAAACTCTGTTGAAGATGTTTCCACCGACTCCCTCAGATGTACTGGACAAACCGGCATTGTTCATTGACAACGACGGTGTAATTGTCCTTTGGTACCTTCCACATGCTCTCAATACCAACCGACAGGTTCGCCGATCTTATTTATTGTTATGTTTCCTGACTCACATAACAAGACAACTATCCTGCAGGCGACCGGTATGATGGAGCAAGCGTTCGGCAAAGGCGGTGACAACACCGGCGTGAGCTGGCGCACAGATAGCGGACTGTTTAATCCCTCAGACGGCCTACTCAAGGGGTGCCTGAATATGTCTCCGGGATGGTTCCAAATGGGACACAGCGGACCGCCCCATTTGCCCGAAGTATCGCTGACACTCAAGGCCAGCAATGCCGCTGCTGGTGGAAGGTCATGGCTTGCATCACACTCAGAAACTAATGCATTGCTCGCCGGAGCGATGGCAGTCATACACCCTGACCAGTATCGGGCAGGTAAAGACACTATGTCAAAGCTACCGCAGTGCGCCCGAGATGCCGGAGTGGATGAGATAATAGAGGTGGTGGGACAATGGGAGAGTATATTCAATGCTGCATCCTTGATGATGAATCGGAAAAGTCCCTATCATCGTGACCATAATTCTCCGGCGAAATCTTTCGATCTTCTCACTACGTTCGGCGAATATACCGATGGCGAAATGTCTATACCAACACTCGGACAGCGGTTCGGATATGGTCCAGGAACCGTCATGGCATTTTCAGGATTCCTCCTTCGGCATGGAGTCAATGCGGTGGATGGTAACCGTGGCTGTCTTGCATATTATATGCGTGAGACAATGATGAAGTGGGTGGGGGTCACACCGCCGGAATTCATGAAGTATGAACTTCTGGACGCCGTTGGACAAGAGATCGGCTCTCGGAGAGTATACCCAGTTTGAGATACAAAAGGATTTGTACATATTACAAAATATCTATGCCAAATGTTTTTTCCAACTGTGTCATCCGCTCGCCGACAACGGTCATCTCTAACTCTACATCTCGGAGTTCATCCTGCTTCTTAGCTATCATCTCAGCGAGGGATCGGCGTTGAAGTCGCAATATGGTCATGTCATCGAATACTTGCCACTCTTTGGTTGGGTCATATTTCTGTGGCGCATCAGCGAGCGCTGACATTGTAGCGGTGAAGACAAACCTTCCTGACCTTGCGAGCATTTGCAGAGACCACCTTCAGGTCTTGTGCAGGGTAGTCACTAGGTAACGCATGTCCATCCGGTGACCACCAATCGTGTTCTAGCCGGTCTGTATAGAAGGAGGCATCGGTGTCATCCTCGTCGAGGGGGATTTTGTTGAGGGCGACTTTGAGATCATCCTGATCAACTATGTCTATGATCAGCCTGTAGACAGAGCTCGCTACTGGGGGGAGTTGCATGAACATTCCCCTGAAAGTCCCCGAAACATAGATCCGATTCAATAATTCCTAGCGCAACAATGAGCGCCCTGAATTGATAGAAATGTATGGGAACATACCGCCTCGATTATTAGATCTGACCAGGCATGGTCATTTGGAGGTCCCTTCATCAATGCCGCCACGCCGAGTTTCAGGCGACAGCCACAATATCGGAGCACGAGATACATGTTGTCATATGAGAACTCATTCTCAGTGTTGGATGAAGGTGATTTCATGTTGGATGAGATGGTAATGATGACGGAGAACAACCTGTGGCACCCCAGACGATTCTTTAATCGACTCCGCCGACTCCGCCCGGAGACAACCGGTGGACCAACTCTGAGATACCACAAGTGGCAATACAATCACCACCAAAAGGCTGTGTCGGCCACATTACCCCGAGTAACGAATGATGATTTTAGAATTTAAGAAGAACTGAAATGTATCGATTACATTGTTTTCGCTTTCATATACTGATGGCAATCAGCTGCATCATCTGCCAATCTGAGATATAATGTAGCCTGTCGCTCCCAATAGGCTGCCGGACCACTTCTGGAGCTCTCCATTGCTTCAATAGCTTGATCACGAAGGATGGACGCTTTGTTCCGAAAGAATGTTTCCGTCCATGCCGACTCACAGACCAATAGTTCAATCTCCTCGCCGCACCTGTCCCGGAGAGCCTTCGCTCGCAGCCAATGTACCCGGTAAACTGCAAGTCAATATGTTAGCATCATAACATTGGCTGAAATAATACACATATGAACCTACATTCAGACATCCAGTTGTGTACCTCTGTGTCTCCAGGAATATCTATGGACCAGAACCAGGCTAGGGTTGAATGCCGTTCTCCCCGAGAGTTAGGGTCGGCGACCGCTGAAGTAACCTTGAGATCGTTGTCTAACAATGGCCGATATTTTGCTAAGATCTCTGCATCAGCTCCTAAGGAAACGAGTTGCCGTCGTGCTCGGCGATAGATAGCGGCATGCCGGACCACTACTGTCTGGACTCCACCGACCCTCGCCCATGCACGTGTCTTCGTCGACTGACTTTTAGCATGCCGAACTTCCTGGCGAAATAGGATCGCTTTGTCCACCAGCGCAAGACGAAGCTCGTGCAATGCGTCATTGGCCTGGCCGAGTCTTAACTTTATCTCTTGGTCAAGTAGAGTCGCCAGACCACATGAGATGCATTTGTCACGGCCAAGTGTTGAAGGGAGCATTAAGACTGCATGCTCAGCATGGATGGTTGGACCAACGATTTCCGAGTTGTCCGATGATATCACCGGGGGTCCGAGAATATCCTCCCATTGCTCGCCGTAATGTGGGGACAAATCAACATCCTCATTATCCTCAGCATATGAGTCCTGAATGGCGGTGCCGATGAAATCCATTGCCGATGCATTGAATCTTGAAATTTCTGATTCGAGGCGTTCCCTCTTCCTTGCCACCGTCAATAATTGGGATTCGGTAGGCCTTGTGCCGAGCTCATTGGCTTGCATCCTGAGCATGATCTGCCCGGCCTCCAGTTTGAGACCATCGGCAATCCACCCCACCGATCTATACATTCCCCGGTCATCACCATGAGGTTCGGCCAAGAGGTCAAGTTCCATGATCCTAACGGTCGGCGCTGCCAAACGGTTACCCTGTCCTCGGTCAATAATGTTTGCGGCAACTCACCTCTCTCCATCTGGATCTCATATATATCCATGACAGACACATCGGCAAGTCGGCGTTCAATAGCATTTTTCTCATCTTTGGCCCATTGGGTCTTCTCGTCGGCAGGCGCAGCGGTATCAAGTCGGGAAAATGCATCTTCGGCATCGGCAAGAGCACGTGTGGCCATATTAAACTTTCGCCTTATTGATCGGCCTATGTAATGTGATCAGTGCCAAGCACAATACATATTTGAAACACTTCCTCACTCATGCAAACCATCTTCAAGAAGTTTGAATCGTTCATTTGATAATCGAGTAACTCCTGTCGGTGTGCAGCTGACATTCCCCGTGCCGATGGCGATATGATATTCAGCGACGCCCATAGCGTCTCCATGATCTCGCCATCCACTCTTCCGGCTCCCTGAATAAATGTTGCACCGTACCGTGCCAAACATTCCTGCCGATGGCCATGAATGTGCCATGCTCCGATTGCCGGAACTATCTCAATCGCGGATGGTAATGATATATACTCGTTACCCTTCAGCCGAGCACGTAATTTTTTGGTGTACTGGCAATTCACATCATAGAATGTGATCACCCTTTGAATCTCATCCATGTTGTGCTGTAACATATTAGCAAGAGAGTAGTCCATGTTCACCTGCCTGAAGATCTTAGGTTAGTTAACGCTCACGTTCATAAGAGCGATCGCTTACCGCTCGCCTTTCTGGAAGTCTACCATACTGTGTGGGTAAAAGCATCCATGCCGCGCACAAGCACATCCGCCAATTCCAGTAGCTTCCAGGCGCTGCCGATCGGCATTGGCTCGGTTGACCGCCCGATGATTGTTGCAATCAGACCGCTAAATGGAACGATCGGTCACTTGTGACACATATGATTTGCTACTCATGCTTACTTGTGCTGGATAGTTTGTTACCGATATAAACTCCTTGTAAGTTGGTCTAGTCACCATGAATCCCCGGCCATCCATTAGCCAAACATCGTCCTCCGGTGCCCGTGTATGCAGGTGCTCGGCCTTGAAATTGCCGTCCATGACGACAGTCCGAGTATATTTCCAGTCAGCGAAATCGGTGTCGGCGGTCTTCGGGACATTGATGCCTGGTTGGGGGCACGCCGGACAGAAGAGCGCCAACCCGCCCCGAACCAGTGAGAGATCTCCCACCCCCTGGCCGGTCCATTTTAGCGTCTTCAGTAGTCTCCATTGTCTTGCCACCCTCATTAACTCCCTGTAACGGTCCTTTCCGGGGAGGCATTAGGGCCGAACGTGCCGACAGACCTTTGAACTCACCGGCACCATGTGGGGAAATGCATTAGATGTGATCCGGCGAAGCTTGCTGAAATAATTCATGGCCGATGTACCACACTCAACATTATCCATGAGGAAGTCATCGAGGACTCTGAATGTAAAAGCCGTTCGAGGTTTTATCGTGCTTGCTGCAAAAAGCCGAGCATGGAAGAGCTGCTTGTGCTTCGCCGGTGAGTCGGAACAGCAGCAATATGTGATGTTCCAGAAATGAACACCTGTAGTGTCAATGATAGTGATATATTCGCCGTGCTCTGGCCGCCGGAGGTGCGCTGGCTTATCGGAAGACTCTATATCCTCCCATTGATCTTCATCGGCCTCTGGTTCTATACCGAAGCTGTCGGTATTCGGACATCTAGATCCACCATGGCCGAGGTGAATATCCATTCCAGCCTGCCGCGATTAACAATGATCGTCCGCGAACAAAGGTATGTCGCCTACCAGCCGTAGAGATGAATCATCAAAAAATCGGCCAACCCATTGCTGAACTCGATGGAGTGGATGTTTGAGATGTTCTTCCCGGCAACAAGAAGTACAATACAGCAGTTGCCGAAAACAGTCAGTACAACGATATACACCTTCTCTGGTACATCCTGGGACCGAGCATCTTCTATCAGGGGGTGGGGCCTCCATGTTCAAAAGCATTCCTAAATATTCCTCTTGGAATGGCAGCCAGTCCCGAAGGAAATCATTTTGAGTCTGAGGATACTTTGAGAAGTGTTGCAATCTAAAAACACAAATATTACCTTGTGCTTTGGGATCTGGAATGGATCTGGCATGCTATAATCATCATCAAATTGTGGCAGACTGCATTCCTCCACCAATTGCTGCGCTGTACTGGAGGATGTTACTTTGGAGGGGGAATTCTGTGTAGACCTTGACAAAGGATACTGCTTGGATGGCTTGATTTTCAGGAGTTTGGTTTTTGTGCCTCTAGTGGTTTCTACAGTTTTATAAACAACCAAGTTTGCTTTCCTTGCCACCGGCATCTTTTTTCCTTGCTTTACCATAGTGGGTTTGTGCTATGTCGCCTCGCTATACAGTGAATGAGGGCTCTCCAGGTTGCAAAGCTGGGAGATAGATCGAATAAATGTTCCCTATCCTTCCCCGAGTGAGCAGAAGCGTTCATCTCGGCAATTTAATTTCGCTTGCAGGATCGCGGCATTGAAGAGGGGACCTTATATGCTGCACAGATACATTGTCTGTTTGCCATAGGTCGGTCAGTTGAACAGCCTGTCTATACAATTCAAATCATTTTAAGAAATATGTATTATATCTCATCCATAAGGGACTGTTCATCATTGTCAAGTATAGGATGCCGACCTAACACCACCGCCGGCATTGCTGGCACATATGCCATGTTTGTGATGGACATTGTCAAGGCGACGCTGTCAAGGCGACGCTGACAACAGAGTGACTGACCGTTGACCGCTCTCGATCGTCTACCAACATCTCGACGTTTCAACAAAGCTATTCCTTACAATGGTAGATTTCTCAATCGCTGAGCTCCGAATTCTTCAAGAGCATAAAGGGGCTTGGAAGGGAGCAAAGCAGAAGCAAGACAAAACGGCTATATTTCGGCAAATCGTTCATGATGCACAAAAATTGCCGGAGACCAGGAAGATGGGCAAGCAAGAGTGGGCTACGAGGAAGAAGGTATGGCTGTTGGAGTCATAATGGGACATAACTTATAATGGTCAGGATTATGTGGTGTGGATGAAAACATTTGCCCGTAGTCGAAAACCGAAGAGGCTGACAAGATATGGCACACGCTGGACGGTTCGGAGAGTAATCGGGGAGAATTACCGGGAAGAGGTAAAGGAAGTCCTGAAGAGGGACTGGAATGCCGACGCCGGCACCAAATTGTTCTTGGAGAAATACCAGCAAGGGCTCACAACTGTAGTTGGGAACCGATCAGCACAAGAACTGGAAGCAGCAGAGCTACTGGCCACCGATTGGAACACTGGCCTGTTTCCAGACCGAATTCGTGCCAGGTTAGTAATCTCATTTTCGGCGATGCATTTATATACTCAAACACTCCAGAAATGGGGATGAGCTCGGCAAAAAATATGCCCGAACATTCGCGGATGAAATGTGGCGGCAGTGTGGCACCAGGGTATTCATTCTATCCGCATGGAAGGACTCCAAAGGAGAAGCTTGTTATACAAGGTGAGTGAGTGCTCTAGCATTGATCGACAGAGACTGATACATATTTAGGCATGACTTCAACAAACATCTGGATGGTGTGGAGTTCGGCGGATTGCCGGATGGTGGGATTGATCCAATTACCGATGCATGGCGTGATTATGCCGAACATAGCTTTGACGCTGTGGTGGTGGAAGATGAGGATGGATCCGCCGATGAGCAAACAGCTGGGCGGAAAAAAAGAGGCCGGACTGAAGTGACTCATGCGCGGAATGGCATTCCATACCTTCCAGACATTAGGGAGCTGAGCCTTGATCAGGCGAAAGCGCTTGTGAGGGAGTTCCTTACTGGCTATTATAGTAAGCCAACAAGCTCGCTGATAGGGAATTACTGATAATGTACTAGGGCAAGCAAGTGGCAGCGAAAAGTCTACCATTCCATGGTCTCAAATACAAAGTCGCCCAGATGAATTATTCGATCGGAAGTATCTTCCTGAAGGAATTACACTTAGGGACCCTTCGAAGTTGAAGAAATTCGAGGTAGACCAACTCCTCGACTTTTGGAAGGCTAGGGAGGACCGAAACGACACGCCGGTATTCCGATTCCATCACACAATGGACCACAAGGGGGACCTTCTGGAGGCTATTGGAGAGGAGGGACATCCGGCAGCGAATGCCGATGATGGTGCTCAGGAGGCCGCCGATAATCTTGAAGAAGGTGACCCGGATGTTGATGAAGCGGATGATGCTGAAGAACCGAGGGCCCATGGGCTTCAAAAGGTAAGCCGGTCTATGTCAGTGATTGGTGAGGACCAGCTTAACGAAAGGTAAATAGGTCAGCGAGGGTGGTCGGATCATGTCAGAGTCCGAGGATGACATAAACTCCGAGGATGATGTGGTTGACCAAGTGTTGCCTCCTGCCGAAGATACATTGCCGATCGTCAAGACTGTGCCAGCGAAGCGTCGGCGAGTGGCCGTAGATGCTCCTGAACATGGGGAGGGAAGTAGGAGGCCGATTAACATGCAGCCGATTCCTAGGCCAGGCATCATGGAACCAACTTCCCACAGAAGATCTGTGAGGAAAAAACACACGCCGAGGCCGGCCGATGATGGTTTTGCAACACCGATTCAGGGCAGACGTCAGGGGAAGTCCAAAGGCAGGCGGTAGTATGACCCAGACCCCTAGATAGATGGACAATGTAGACAATATGTATATATTTGCCAAACAAGCCGCTGTCTTCACAAAAGAAGTGTTGGTGAAAAGTCAGACAACATTACTGCTGGGTCGGCGAACTAGATGATAGATTGGGCAGGAGGTATGACCTTCGGTAGGCGAACGTTGAAGCAAGGCTCTCAATATCAGGGAGTATATACATAATTGGTGAGCGGTCGGCAAGCATTATAACTATAGGGCGGGCGGGGGATACGACGAAGGGGTGTGACAAATACGTCGGTGAAAGTTGTCAAAGAGCTGTCAGGAAGGGGTTTCACAAAATGGTCGGCGAGGCGTCAGTACATGTAGGGACTCTTGACTAGGCTAATAGAATGATAAATGGTTATGAAGACGTGGTCGGCGAACGGCGTCACCACAATGCTAGCATGCAATTTTACCAGACGGTCAATGGGCAAAGGATGTGACTATATCATGGAGACGTATGACCAAGAAGTCGGCGACCAAGCTAGCTGGCAAGGGCCTTCACCGTTGGCAAGGACTTTAATCAAGGGGTCGGCAGAGCTTCAGCGAACATTCAGTCGGTAGAGTAAGCTGGTGGGCAATCACCGAACTGTCGGCAAGGGATTTCACAAAGGCATCGGAGATATGACCAAAGGCTTGGCGAATTTTTGATCAAGCTTTCAGGATGGGGGTTCAGCAAGCAGTCAGAGAAGAGAATGACCAATGGTTCGGCGAAGGTGGTGGCTTTCATTAAGTTGTCGGCGGGGTGGTCGGCGAATGTTGGGACCATATTGTAGGCTGGTGGAATGACCAATGGCGATGACCACTGCATCGGCGAACATTTAAAAAAAATTGCCAGCAAGGGACTTCCACGGGGGTCAATGAACGTTCCGAGATAGATGATGGCGAGGTAGTTACCAAAGGGGTCGCCGCCGGCCTAGCAAGGGGCATGACCACTGGAGGCTGAGTGGTATGACCAACGGTCGGCAGGCATTCTTACAAGGCTCTCATTAGGAAACTTCACAAAGACATCGGCGCGAGGTTATATTGATGGGCCATCGATTGTTTTGACTAACTCTTGACGGGGTATGTGCTACTATCGCTTCACCCGCTTGAATCAGTCACACCGATCGGCAGCCCCTTGGCATTGCCTCTCGCCGATGTCATGGTGAAGCTCCTTAATGAGGGCTCGGTAGGAATGCCTGCCCACCCTTGGTCATACCCCTCTGCCATACGGTGATCATACCCCTTGCTAGGCCAGCGCCGACCCCTTTGTCAAATGCCTTGCTAACATATTTGTCACAGCATTCATTGACCCCCCTGGTGAATTTCCTTGCTGTCACATTTGTGAGAACATTCACAGACAACTTGGTCACGCTCATCAGTCATACCACTACCCTACCCTAGTGGCCTAACGTTCGCCGACCTCTCGGTCCTTGCCAACATCTTTCTCACGATGTTTGCTGCGCCATTGGTCCAGCCCTTCGCCGATCGCTTGATCAATATCTTGACCAAGCCCCTGGTTATGCCTCTCGCCCAAACGGTCATATGTTTGCCAGCCGGGCGCCGACCACTTGTCATACCGTTCACCGACCCCAGTCTGAATTCTCTTGCTGACAGTTGTGTGGCAACATTCACTGACTTCTTGGTGATATCCATTGGTCATACCGTTGGCGTTCCCTGCCGTCCTAGCGTTCGCCGACCCTTCGCCCACCTATAATGACAGTCCTCTTTTATATATTTCTCACTCTCGCCGACTCATTGGTCTTACCCTTTGCCGACCGCTTAAACAGCCGATGGTATATATCTCTGCGAGTTAGTATGACAAACCAATCCGATGGGTTCTTATAACACTGAGTGACACTAATCTTGGTGATTGATATATTTTACATTGGTGAGGTACATGGGGTATCGATTAATAGTCCTTTGTACTCTACATATCCAGAACACCATTGCTAAGATTCTTTCATTCCACGATCTCCATGTCCGCCTCGCTCGCCGATGGGCGTGTAGCGGTCTCCTCACCATCTGGTCTTGGCTCCGGCATCCCCTTCTGCTTTGATACCAGTCTCGCTACCTGGTTGGTGGAATCCAACTGGTCGGCGAGTGCCTCAATCTCCTTCTCCAACTCTTGCTTCCTATAAGCAAGCTGCATCAGACGTGTTCCGTATGCTGTATAAGCCGTCTTCAGATATTGATCGGCCTCGTTTATGTATCGGGCAGGGTCCAGACCGTTAATCCTCATCACGGCGGCGCGGCGCGTCGCAAAGTCTCGCATATCATGATCTAAATTACATTTAGTTGCGTAACTAATTATTGGACGTCTGGACTCACAATTTTCACTGTCGCATATGATTCCTTTGAGACAGTCATATTGTAGATCCGGTGCAGGCTGGGGTGCGAACAACCTAGGCCGGTATACTGCGAGCAGTGGGAGGTCGCCGATATCGGTAGATCTTGCCACAGACCGTGAGGCCGAGGGAACGGCATGGAAAGCATCATCGACCGAGTCGGCGGGCGTTGGTAGGGCATCATATGAGGCTTCCGGCAGAGTCTGTGGCATTGGGGCATCGACCGCCGATGAAGCCATACTGGGCATTGTTGGAGGTGGCGATGGAGACAAGATGCATATCTCAGGGATGGGTTGAGGTTCTCCATGAGACCGAGCCATGGTGGACGACGGTGGCGAGGTGACTCGCGAGACCGATACCATTGTCTCGGTTTGGTCGGAATGGGAAGGCTGGACTATGGGCGAGATTGTAGTCCTAGAAATGGTAGCTGCATCGTCATCAAATAACGACTCAGCATAGTCGGGAACGGGTGGAGGGACAGGAGGAGGTGCAGCGTCGAAGAACGAGACATCGAAGTCAGGCACATCTGGAGGTTGGCTAGAGCGCCATGCATTGCTGATGGGGGTGACATTGGTCACAGGGATGGGGGTGACATTGGTAACAGGGATGGGGTGGGAATCAATACCGAATACCTCCATAGCGTCCTCAGGAACTGGTGGGGCTACGTTGAAGAACGACGGTGTGAATAATGGAGAATTGGCAACACCCGGCATAGATGTGGTATCAATTTCCATACTTGCCGGCCTATCTTGAGCTTCGCCGAGAGCAATGCCTTTGGCCGCCGTTACGGGACGTTTGCGAGAACGTGTCGGCCCACCTTTCGTGCCTTCGGCCCACGTGACCTTGCGTGCTGTTCTGTTGGCCTGGTTTCTGGCGACTGCGGGAGACATGATGAGGTCGTGGATGGAGAATGAGAGGGTGGCGATAGAGTAACTGCGATGTTAACTGCGATGTGTTGAGTTGTTGACGCGCTAGCACCACTAATGCAAAAAAGACATCGCGTGTGTCCAACAACGGAGTCAGAAACTGTTACGTAATGTTGATGTTCGGCATTGTATATTAAGGTGGCCCTGTACTCTTTAACATTGACCACCACCATCTACATCGTCGACACACACACACAACATCATCCGCAATGATGTCTTCACTCTCCCCTCAAGAAATCATTAACAATGAGACGGAAGGCATCAAGACTGCGCTCGCACTTCTGAGCAACTTGGACAGCAAGGTATGGCTTGACGTATCCAAGATCATATACGCGTCGGTCGTACGTTTTTTACATTGCTTCTCAGTACCCCATCTTATATATTACAGCGAAAAATCGCCACTGTTGCCAATCGTAGCACCCTCATTCCTCCTACCGCCATCGCTGCCGCAATCGAGTTCCCGAATATTGAAAAGGTGCGCGACATGATGAGGGCGAAGGTGTGGCCTCGATGGGACAATATCGACAACCCTACGGACAACATCAAGACCCACGAATGGTACGCGTACGGGCGCACGCCTGTTGTGCCCGATGGAGTTGTATTCGAGGAACCAACGGCGGACGAACTGACTGCTGAGTCACTAACGGAGACTGTTGGGCCAGTCGTCGCCGATTCGGACGTCCTCCAAGAGACTGCGACAAGGAAGGGGAAGGGGAAGGGGAAGGGGAAGGAGAGGGAGCGCGACGTTGAGATGGATATCGAGATGGTGGGAGAAACTCCAGCAATGAAAGGTACGCAAACATCATTTGTCTAACTTAGTATACCTATTGATGTTGCCCGCAACCTTAGTAGAACCTCAGGCTGGCGAGTCGAGTCACCCTTGTGCCGCCGAGCCTATTGTGTTCAACGACCCGGGTCCCAGCAGGTCCATCAAGACCGAGGACACTGAGGGAGGAGATGTTCACGGCCAGGTGGTAGCTCAACCGCCACGGAGAAGGGGCCGAGCGTCGACAAGCCATGTCTCCCCTTCCACCCCCATCGCTGCCACACAATCGGCTCCACCCCCCGACAGTGCAACGAACGCCAACTCATGTGAACGTTGTGTCAACCGCGGCGTACAATGTGTCCCATTTACGATCCATGGTGTGTGCAAGGAATGCAATCGACAGAAGACGCGCTGTAGCCTGTCACGCCGTGGTGCTCCATCGGTGGCTCCTACACGTGGACGTTCCCGCGCAAAGTCTCGTGCACGATCGCGCGCACAATCTCGTACAGTGAAGAATGAGACGACACAAGACGAAGAGATTTCGGCACAGCAACAGGGCGGCAAGCGTGCTGTCACGCCCCCTCACCGGTCCATTCGGCGGATGCGTTCGGTGACGCCGCCTTATGATGCAAGAAAGCGCCAACGAAGCCCCTCCCAACCTCGACCCACTACCTTCCGTCCGGCCAATATTGCGCCACGTCATCCATCCAATGGTGAGTCAGCTTCCCGATTCCTTATCATCTATTTCAGAATCTTATTGTTCTTTAGTGTTTGTTGAGGTCCCATCCCTGCACAAGAAATCGGTGGGGTCACAGAAGGAAGCCACCGGCCGTGACCCCCAAGTAGCAGAGCTGACTGCTCTGGTACATGAGCTTAGAAGGGAGGTCACTGATCTTCGCAGCGCGCTCGCGAGCCAGGGACGAGCGATGGAAGCACTTCGCCGACACGTTGTCGGTGATCAGGCCGAAACTCGGATTCCCCAAGCGACTTCCCCCTCGCCGTTTTTCACGCCCGATGTTCTCCCTCCCTCTCCGGGGAGCCAGTTGGCCATGGTTCACTCACCATCGCTGGCGCCGACCTTTAACACCACTCGGATTCTCAACAGATCTACATCTGTTGAGGCGATGCTCCGACCAGTTCCACAGGTTCCGGCTTCACGGTCGTCGCTCCCGCCATCTTTCGCTCCCCTTCTTTTTACAGTGCTCCCCACCCCTGTTGACCATGTAGCAGAGACCTCCAACCAGCTCGACACACTCAACATCCATCCAAGCAATGACGGTGACCAGCCGATGGCGGAACCACCTCACGCCTCTCATACATCGGCAACCGAAGCTCGGACTGCATCGGCGGACGTTGAAAAAGTTCACTCGGCGGAGGTGCATATGGACGTGACTGATGCTTAGTATATACATTGTGCAGTTATATTCGCAAATATATATCGATGCATTCTGTGTCGTCGGTGTGATCATGAGTTTGCCATAGTGTTGAGGTCAATGTTGCCAATGATCACTTTTATAAATTCATTTAGCCCATTTTGTCAACCACTTTGCTATGACTGCCGTCATACCATTTGGGCATTACATTTCTCAGTGACCTGATGTATTTTTAGCTACTGCACACCGAAACCATGGTGCTGGTCAACCTATATATGTTGGGATATATTTTTCGTCATTGAGCCTTCCATATTCCAATACCGATTCCTCGCCGACTCAGTTGTTTATATATCACAATGACGGCCGCCGAGCCGTCTGAAATTATATATTACTATCTCGGTGTGTCCCCAAAGTTGTAAATCGATTAGCGGTGCTTGTATTTGGCAACTCCCCACCACAAGCGTTGAGGGTACTAGCGCCCTCCGTGCATGTTTGAAATGAGAAAATGGCGACGGCGACAGCATGTCACCGACAAGTCAATGTAGTCAAAAGAGTCGACGGCGCCGGCGACGAGCATACCACCTCTTCGTGTGCACCTCCCTAGCTTCCACCTGTCCGAAGCACAGAAGGCAGACACTGATATTATAGCGTCGGCGAGAGCATCTCGTCAATACCCAACTCAATCCACAAACCCCCACTAAAGCTGTGTGGTGACGAGCTGAAAGCAAAACGGTGGCGACGAGGTGACGGCGAAGATATGTCGTTAACGGCAACAGAGATGAGATAGTTCTTTATGTGCGTTCGGTCAACATATTACATATTCTGTTGTCCACATTTCGTACATTGTACCCAGTATCTCGCCGAAGTTAGATGTCAATGAGCCATGTTTTTCATCCAGAAACTATACATTGGCCGACACTCTCTGCCGTCAGCCTCCAATCCCACCGCCATATCGGACAACCTGGTCGTGGCGACCATTCTTGAAATCATCGCTCAGGCTCGGCAACAGCCTTGACCTAGTCCCTGAACTTCTCATCTATACCTGGTGTTATTACCCACACTGTGACATTGATAGCACAACCTGGGTAAGGTGGATTCTATCCTGGCAGGCCGCCGATGGCCGCCTGTGAGTTTTGTTGGTGGTCAGGACCTTACCTTTGAGGAATCAGTCAGCGGACATACACGCCGAGGATAATGGCGCCCTGCTCAATGCCCATGCTGTGGTAAGTTGCCAAAGCCGCGTATTGTGATTTGTCTTCGGATGAGTTGACTCATTCGGCCAGCCGTGCCGACAATTACAGTCGCTGCTCGCTCGGGGGCATGCCTTCCTCCCTGTATATTGTATGGCGTTGTTGACCATTGATTATATAGAGTAGTGGTATTAATACAATGCTACCCTGTTTCATCACATTATCCTACCCATTTGTGGTTGCTTCAGCTCGGCGCCGGTAGTGTGGTATCGGGACTTCGGCTCAAGCTCGGCGATCGAGTTCGTGACACATATCGCTCCTCCTATGTGAAACGGCGAAGGTAAATCATCTCTGGTCTCACTCAATCGTCCTCCATGTCATTGAAGCCTGCCCATTGTCCTGCTCACCATCTCCCAGACCGGCTATCACCTCTTCAAATATGGACGGCAGCAATTATTATCGGCTATTCCGGCGAGGTCATTCATCCCCGGTGACTATCTGGGATCCTCCATCCCAAGCTTGCCTATCCTCCCTCGGCATGTCTTCAAGGGACATCTTTGAAGCTATTAGTCTCCCTCCGGCATAGTACATTCAGCAGCATTGGTCACCCTAGCTCTTTCTCGGCAGTAATATTCTCAATCAATTAGCATTCACTGCACTTTTCATCTCCTTTATGAAGGTGATCTTGGTAGATATCTCTATGTCGGTATTTATGTAATCGCCTTACCTATCCTATCTGTTGTTCATTGTTGTATCTGGATGGTAGTACCCTCTGCCCATTAGAGAATCCAGGATGCTCTCAAACACATCTCAACATGTGGACCGATGCTCCGGCTCATTTGGAAGACGTTGTATCCGTTCGAAATTCACCGGAACATCGGGTCTTGCTCGAGTGTGCCGATGGTCCCAGGCATTTATGGCCGATGCATCGGTGATCAATGTTGAACGCATCGCTAGATGCGGTAGGTGGTCGGTATATTTTTCAGATGCAATCAAATTCTATAGTACAAGTTTTACAGCACTGGGAATTTTCTGCCGCAGATGCCGGGCCATGTATACATGTCCTAGAGCATCGGAGACATTTGCACCGATTCTCCGAGGCATTTTTGGCCGATATTTTTGTGCTAAATGTCTTGGAGCACCGGGTCGGCACATGCACCAGGGCATTTTCGAAGCTCTGCAGCATGCACTGCTCCATTGCCATATGTCACAGATTTTCCTGGAGATGTTTCTGATGAACGGATGCATTTGTGGCTGTTACATAGGTGCGAATTGCTTCGGCATATCTCACATGGTCCAGAGGTTAGGGTACATGGCACAGGGCATCCGGCACCTCTTCACCGATGCTTTGGTGGCAAATGCTTTGGAGCTTGGAATATGCTCCGGAGGCTCGGTACAGGCTCCAGATGAGTCAGGATGCTCTTCAACACGTAGTGCTACATTTGTACTACTCTGGTATATGTACCAACGCAGTTATCAATGCTTTGAAGCATTGCCGATCCATTTATGGTATAGCTAGATATGTTCTCGGCCGACCCGCCTAGCACTGCAACTCTGTCGTCGGCCCACCGATTGATATAGGTAGGTATGCTCTCGGCCCACCTTTTTGCATCGGTAGGTATTTCCATGGCCTATCCCATCATGTCGGCAGGTACCTTCCAGGCCGACCCATTGATCTCGGCAATGCCTTTCTCGACCCACCCATGTCTTTCAGTAGCTTATTATTGTCAGCCCAGCGGTCTACATCAATATATATCATCTCGGCCCATCTACTTATATCGGTAGTTATTTCCTTTGCCCATCCCATTATGTCTGTAGGTTCCTTCTAGGCCGACCCATTGATCTCGGCAGCGCCTGTCTAGGCCCATCTATTTATCTCAGCAGTCCTAACGTCAGCCGAGCCATCTACATCAATAAATATGTTCTCGGCCCACTGTTTTGCATCGGTAGGTATTTCCATGGCCCATCCCATCATGTCGGTAGGCACCTTCCAGGCCGACCCATTGATCTCGGCAGCGCCTGCCTCGGCCTATCCATTTATCTCGATAGTCCTATTGTCAGCCCAGCGATTTATATCATTACATATGGTCTCGGCCCACCTTTGTGCATCGGTAGGTATTTCCATGGCCCATCCCATCATGTCGGTAGGTACCTTCCAGGCCGACCCATTAATCTCGGCAGTTCCCCTCTTGGCCCACCCATGTATTTCAGTAGTCATACTGTCAGCCCAGCGATCTACATCAATATATTTTTTTCGCGCCCCATCTATGTATCTCGGTCGGCATTCTCTCGGCCCATCCCATGATTTCCATAGGTACCTTCTAGGCCGATCCATTTATCTCGGCGGTCCATGTCTCGGCCCACCCATTTATTTCAGTAGTGCAATTGTCAGTCCGCCTATCTACATCAGTAGGCATTTCCTCGGCCGATGTATGTATATCGGTAGACATTTCCTTGGCCCATCCTATCGTGCTGGCGGTCATTTCCTTGGCCGACCTATTTATCTTGGTAGCTACTTTCTCAGCCCATCCCATGAGATCAGTAGCTATTCAATGGCCCATCTGTATATAGTGGTAAATACTTCCTCGGCCCGCCTATCTACATCGGTACCGATGATCTCGGCCAACCTGTATATATCTTTAGATATGCTCCCAGCCCATTAGGTATGATTCGTGGGCCCATCCATATAACCTGGTAGCTATTTCCTCAGCCCCATCATTTCTCTCGGTGGCTATACCCTCGGCCCATCCTTCCATATCGGCAGATCGACTGTCCGCCCACCTGTTTATATCAGTCAATATGCTCTCGGCCCACCGATTCATGTCGGCAACCATTTCCTGGGCTGACCTCTTTAACAGTGGCTTTGATTCTGGCCCATCAGTGTATTTTTGTAGATAATTCCTTGGCCCACCAATATATATCAGTACCGGATGATCTCGGCCAACATGTTTACATAGGTAGATATATCCTGGGCCTACCTATGCATATCGGTGCATGTTCCCTAGGCCTGTCTATCCATGTCAGTAACTATTTCCTCAGCCGAGTCTTGATATCTTACTCATTCTGGTAGATATCCCCTCGGCCCATTGTGTCATACCGGTACCAATAATCTCAGCCCACCCATCAACACTTGGCCTCTATTTCTCGGCCCACCCATATATTCCACCTCCAGTCTCGGCCCACTTGTTCATTTCATGTATTAATTAGCATATTCAACTACTGATGTTTAGTAGGTACATCCCTTATATATTTCCCTCGGCCCATCGGTCTACATCCGGCACCCCTTGGCCCATCGGCCTGCCTCATGGCTCTCAGTAGCTCGGCCCACTCTCGGCTGGCGGTATATATCGGCCTATTTACAACATTCGGCTCGCCGTGATGTACGGTGCCAGATGACTGCAGTATGTGCACCATTCTCGCACCCACACCCATTCATCCATTCATCCGCTCGCCCTCCCCACCCGTTCGCGTCTCCTCATTCGCGTTCACACAACCCACGCATGTGTTGAAAAAAAATACCGTTCATTCGCACCCTTTCACCCCACCCGTACGCTGGCCCAATACTCATAAGGCGAGGACAGCGATAATGTGCGCAATCATTGCTCACACCACCTCCGCCTATCCATATGTCTTTTGGAGCCGGGTACCCTAGTAGGCTGTCCCACTGACTCGTCGCGCGTCTGGTCCTGTACCATCCAATGATCCAAGTTCACCATTACGGCGACATTCTAGGGCATGCCTGGGTATAATGAGTCACTAATCTCAACAAAGCTCATACAATACTTTATAGAAAAAGAGGGGAAGCAGGATGACCCAGATGCACTACTTGTCCATAACATTTGGGTGGATGGAACTGAAGCCAAAGCTCGCCATGCTCCCCGAGACTCAAGAGCTGTAAATGGCCATGTATATGTCTTAGACGCGACCAGGTTGCCACTCTTAGGAGTCAACTTGCACCAAGCATTCGGAGAGGATTCCGTGTTCAAAAAGACCGGAAAGCGCCACGATTCTTCCCTAGAGACATATCAGTGATACTACATAAACAAAGAACGACTCGACACTTGCTGATGGTACTCATAGTGGTGGGATTGATTTTCGGAGAAGAACGGCGGATGGATGAAATGAGCCGTAAAGGTGGTAGCTTTGAGGGACGACGAACTCTCATCGTGAATGCTGGCAGCATCTTTGTGAAAGCATCGTAACACGTTATAGAACGCTGCAAACTCTCGTACATTGGTCACCATAGGCAATCCACTTCCACAGGATGCGAAGACACGATTAAAGTGCGCATCATAGCTTTGAGCATTACTGAAATCTTGCGTCGTTTCATGCACTGCCTAGTAGCATTCCGCAGAGTCAGCTGCAGCGCGCAGCGAAAAGAATGAAAGGTACTGCAATGCCTCATATAGGCGATGTGTTTCCAGTGCATCCCGGATGTCCTTGAGTTCGGGGGGTAGACGATCATCGGTCTCCGTAAGGATGCCACCATCCATATTCCTTGTAACGTCATCTGGACTCCATTGATCCAAACTCTCAACAACTAAGTGGAGACACCCAAAGAGCGTGCCATGCTTCTCTCTTGATCTCTGGATGGCAACATCAGACTTTGTGGATGCTAAGGACATAATGGCACGAGCGTTAATGTCATGACGCGACATTGAAGTGTGGATACTAACAGTCATGTGACTCAATCGCCAAGTAAATGTAGTCCGCCTTGAAGTTGTCTGCCAGGTCGCGGACCTTCGTTGTTATAGGCTCGGTGAGCTCCTCTCTGTTACCCGCCTTCAAGCACTCCTCTCGAGTTTCGCCCAAGTGGCCACGACGAACCAAGACCGGATTCTTGAGCTGATAGAACTCGCATTCGGTATAGCGCGGTGCCACCACTTCGACACGCAACTTTTCATAAAAGTCGACAAGTAGATCGTCAAGATGGCCTGCGACGCGGTGTATCTCGCGGTCGAGAAGAACAAATATCCGAACTTCGCCTGCCAGCCAACGCGCTAAATGAAGTGGGGTGCCATTGTCACAGGGAAACATGAGACTACAGACTGGCCATGATGCGGTTCCGTCCGAGTCAACACTCATCGCTGCAAAGAGTCAACGACCGCGTGAACTTGAAGCTTGACATCCCAGTCGCCCCGGTGGAAAGGTGTCACAGAGCCTTGACAGACCTCCAAAGAGAGAGGAGCCCGCGCACGAGGAAGAGCGATACTTCGCGGTGATTTGACCAACGACGCCAATGAGCTCATGGCGGGTGTAGGTAAGTTTAGCTTCAGTGGTCTGTGAGGGTTTGTTGCGGATGAGAACGCGTCCTCAGGGGATCTGCTTGAAACCCACCTCTATTCTTGGACCAGAAATATGTTTTGCCTACAAAAAGCGGTCCTGGATTAGTACACAACGAGTACCGATGCATATTCATGCAGCGACCGCACCATTGTCGAGCGACTCAAGAGCAGCTAGCTCATCTGCGTGCTCTTCCATTAAGTTGGCAAGTTTTCCAAGAAGTATGCTACGTTGGATGCCCGGAGCGTTCAAGCCCCATACAGTATCGAAGGCTTTTTGGGCAGCCTCAACAGCAATATCTACATCCTTGGCGGTGGCTTCGGAAACGGAAGTGGTGACCATTCCGTTCACTGACGATCGCGCTGATCAGGACGGAATTCTGGACAAAGGTGGTCATGACTTACCCGGGTTGATGACGATGTGGAGTTGCGGACTGTCAGATACAGGAAAATGGGAACTCTGAACGGATCGTACTCGATGGTGGTGTGATCTGAGCCGTCGACGAATTGGTCATTGATGAAGATACCAGTGTTCCCTTGTAGGCGGGGGTATCGAACTCGTGAGTGACGACAGATGGTATGATGATGGAACTGAGGTTGCAAGCAATATTTGAGAGCTTTTTATATGGTGATACCTTTGTCATTGAAACTTGTACACAAGGGTGTTCAAATTGATATGGGCGCATGAGGTTGCCACGTAGCAAAATGCAGAGGTTTCGCGCATGCACTCCCCAAAGCAAAGCCACCATCAGGAAGTTGGGATTCGGAAGCGTGATCCCATTCATTTTTGATGATTACCCTTCAATGGTTGACGTGGCATGACGCGAGGGCACTGAAAGAGCATCGGCGGTGAAGGAAGTACAGCTCGCGTATCATGTCAGCCAAGCGAAGAGCTATCACATTATGTTGCTCACTACCGCCGATGCCAGTGAATAATATACGCGCTAATCCAACCTGATGCCTTTTCAATTGAACACCATCGCAATACCTTGACTATGTCAACCTTGAGCCCAACATCGTGTAGCGACGAGTCGTTCATGCCGCAGCGTTGGTTTTTGGCTCAAGTTGGAGAACGTTCCGAGTCTTGTGGGTGCCAGTGCATGTCATAGTCGCAGCATGCGTGTTACAGGTACGCTGACATATCCCAGGGAGCCGAGCAGTGCCTACTAGGCAGTGTCGCAAACTTGATGTGGCGGGTTGGACAAGGACAGTTGGGCTGCGTCCGTTAGTCAGACGTATGAATTGACATTTGGTTTCATGTTCCCTGCCCCAGAGGCTACTTATTCTCCTACCCAACAGGACTCCCATTATCCGTGCAGGTGTGATTCACCGAATGTTGTACTCCATATGTGCCTTCGCGCTTCTCTGTGTGCTATGGTACGCCGCGAAGCACTTCGTTCGCACTCAAACACAGTTTCCGCTTCCCCCTGGACCCCCTGGACACTGGCTTCTTGGTAATAGACTCCCTACATCTGGGTAAGTCTGTTCTTGCCCCAATACAAGCAAATCCATCTAACCTGTGATTCAAAAGAGCACCCTTTGCATTCGCAAAGATGACCGAAGAGTACGGTCCGGTATTTTCTCTTAAACAAGGAGCCAGAGTCTTTATAATTATCGGTCGTCATCGTGCCGCTATGGATATTATGGAGAAACAAGGCGTCTCACTCGCCGACAGGCCTCGGTCCATTGCAGCTGGGGAGGCACTTTCCGGAGGCATGAGGGTTATTGTGGCACGAGCTGGGAACCGACTTCGCAGGCTCCGAAGGTAATGTTACTCTAAATGTTCAAAGAATGAACCACCTCAAAATCATTTGCCCTTAGAGCTTTACACGCGATGTTGCAGCCCAAGGTTGCGGGGATATATGAATCTGTACAGCTCCAACATGCAAGGAATGTGCTTCTCGACATCCTGGAAGACCCTAAGAACCACCAGATGCACGCCAAACGGTACGCTCTTTTGTCACCTCTTATGGCGGATCCAACTGATTGAAAGATTTGATCCTAGGTATGCTGCATCAGTAATCATGTCCATCACCTACGGAAAAATCACGCCGACCTCGTATAGCGATCCTGAAATCCAGGCAGTAAACCGTTGTTTAAAACGGTTCGGTCAAACCATACGCCCAGGAGCGTATTTCGTAGACTCCTTCCCTATCCTCAAGTACATTCCAGGATACCTCACGGAGCTAAAGAAATGGCATCAAGAAGAACTCGCTCTTTTCCAAGGGCAGTTGGACTTGGTGCGCGAACAAATGGTAAAATATATTTCTCATTCCGAGTGGCCTGGCTGACTTTCACCAGAGAGGAGGCACTGCGAGGCCTTGCTTTGCCAAGTTTTTGCTAGAAAATCAAACCGAATATGGAATCGCGGACGAAGAGATTGCCTACGTTGCTGGATCCATGTTTGGTGCGGGGTCGGATACTGTCAGTCCTGAGGCAATCAGTTTACCTGCCTGAACGTCATTTTATCGCGAGTTGGAGCTAATATTCCTCATCACCAGGTTGCTTCTTCAATTACGATCATGATGATGGCGGCTGCTTTGCATCCGGAGGCTCAAGCCAGAGTGCAGGAGGAACTTGACAACGTTGTCGGACGGGAGATATGTACGCCACTTTTCATTACTGATGCTTCAATGTGCAATTGACACAATTGTAGTGCCATCCTTTGGTGACCAGGATATGCTCCCCCAGGTGACCGCATTCATGTTGGAAAGCATGCGGTGGCGACCGGTGAGCATCGGAGGTGC
>JBBPQS010000027.1:0-28123 GCA_038092635.1 Xerocomus ferrugineus
AGATACAGTACCTGCAGTCCACTGTGAGTAACCAAAGAGTCTCAGAGTGGACTTGCAGGGAGATGTGTGCGCTTCAAGTAAATACTAGCAAACAACTGGCAAGCCACATCAGCCACATCATCAGAAAGTGAAAGAGGCGCCACCCAAGCGCAGAATGAGGCTAGAAAGATCTAGAAAAGTGGTAGGAAGGAAACTTGAATATAGAGAACATCATGAGAATAAAATCAAGTAGAATAGAGTGCGAAATCACGAAACCTAACAAGATGCAAGTCATGGATGGCAGCCAAAGCAAGGACGAGGCGAAGAGTGGACAAGCGCACAGTGGGAGCAAAGACCTCGAGATACTCGAATCCAGGATGCAGGTTGAAACCCATTTGTAGCGCTCGAAAGAACCATCAGCATGATACTTTTTGACAAAGACCCACTTAGAACCAATGACTGGTCGATTCTTAGGTCTAGGGATAAGGTCCCAAGTACCATTGCTCTTCTGGGCAGCTAACTCAGCGAGGGCAGCTTCCACCATTCCTTAGGAGGATTTTGTTGTCTATGAGGCAATCGAGCACCAATACCAACTGGACTAGCTGGAGGTGGAGGGAGATCATCAGGAGGTTCAGGAGGAGGCATCCCAGGAGGAGTTTCAGGTGCAGGGGCATGCGCACACTGATCAGCCAACTCCCCCACAGGACCATGGACATGAGGCTCCTCAGCAGGAAGAGTTGGAGGAATATAAGAAGATGATGCAGGAGGAGTGGAGGCAGGCAAATCATGGTGGTTGCAAGGACTCTGGTTGCTCAACTGGCGCATATGATGATGTGGCTGATGTGGCTTGCCAGTTGTTTGCTAGTATTTACTTGAAGCGCACATAGCTTCCTGCAAGTCCACTCTGAGACTCTTTGGTTACTCACAGTGGACTGCAGAGTTGTCCTGAGTTGGTCCCAAGCTTGGCTAGTCGCCCTTAGTCCCTTAACAAGACATTCACCCCTCCAGCCAATCCCCTTACAACTTCTGTCCCTCAGTAGCATATTGCACTGAGAAGTCTCATGCTAACCCATCAACCCCCATCATACAGTGTACTATCCTACATGGGTGTGGGATGTAATTTGGTTCCCAAGACTTCATATGTGAAAAATACAACCAAATTTACTCTTGTAAACCAAAGTGGAAGAAAAGACTCTACCAGGTCATTGTTACTCATCTTCGATTGGATGGGAAGGATCTGTAACAAATGCATGTGTCTATGATGATGCGATATCAAAGAACCTGCATGTCCCATCTAGCAAATACAAACAGTTTACATGTAGATGAAGAACCTATGTAATCCGGCTATGAAGAATTCAGCACATCATTGTTTGCTAACCTAATGCATGCCCAGGGAGCACAATCCACAAATTAGAACCTTCTGAATGAACAGCAGCAGTACATGAAAAACAATCTGGACATTCAACTGATTGCTGGCTATTCATTTGAGCCATTTTCCAAATACCCTACCACTTCACCCACCTTAATGCTATAGCATTCCATTAATCCACATTCAGCAATATGACAATTTTTACAAACAATGCCCACTCAGTATATATATATTGCCCTCACTCTGAATAACCACAACATCATGTCCAACTTTGACCCCACCTAGTAACTGTAGCAGATATAAGTCAGAGTTCCATATCAAGTTGGAAGGCTTTGGCATTCGCCCCCAACAATGGGCATCCAGACAACCACATGCTAGCAAGTTCCAGTAGAGTACACCCACCACAACAGTGGAAAAACCTAGACGTGCATTGTGGAGGCCTTCCAAAATGACAGGCAGATTGTCAGGTATCTCCCTCTGCCACTTAGCAACACATGGACCCAACTCTGCTACAATATTGTCTATTGGATGACAATGTTGCAGGCATCTCTCACTGAGCTTCCAAGCCCTCATAGATTCAAAAAGCAGCCAGCTGGTATGATGTAGCAATGTGCCAATAACTGCTCAGACCATCTCATGAAGTATCTCCACACTCAGCACCTCATAATTGATGAGCTACTCCAGCACCCTTTCTCCAAACATGGCATCGACCAACTCAACCTCTTTGATGAATTTATTATCAGAGACTGCTACAATTGGCTCTGGACTCTGGCTGCCAACATACCCCGCTACATATTGCCAGCTATATTGAAGCACCTTATCCATTCTAATCACCTCAAGACTTTTGAGAAGTCTTCCTTTTTGTAATTTCTGTCAAGGTTGATCCCTAACAATGCCACTTTAAGTCTGGTGGAATAACAAAAGTTTCAACCTTTCCAAGGAGCAGATCACACCCTCATCCCCTGCCCAGAGTTGGGTTAGAGATAAAATCAACCACTTCAACTTTGACACTTTTTTTGAGGAATCAATTACTTGGGTGTCATCTCTGACAACACAGAGATCAGCATCATACATGGGAGGAATATGTCTTCATCATTATCTGGATCGAAAGCATCATAGTCAGTGGGAACATGTTAGCAAGTTTCTTTTGCCAAGGTAAGAGAATGGTCTTCTAGACAATGATAAAAACCATGTAAGAGCCTAATCATGATTGCTGTGAGTGTGAGGACACAATTGGTTCTTCAATCTCTGAGATTACTAGAGTATAAATTCTTGATGACTTATCCAAATGGCTGCCAAATAATACTATTTGAACAATATGCAACATTGCCAATGTTGTTGTTGTTGTCCACATCAAATAATCTAGGATTCAAGAATATGCTTATCACCAATAAATTTGCAAGGAATGGAGACAAGATAGTGTTTGATCCATTCTTTGTGGAATGTGAAGAGGGTTTTGTGTGCTTCTGAAATTGCACCCAGACTTTGAGACAAGCACAGCCACTCTGAGGGTTGGCAACATTCTCACTTTCACCTCTGCAGCAATGGACAACATGGAGACTCCTATCTTCTCAAATTTGTCCTATGTCTGATCAAGTCCCTTGGTGGCAAGAGGGCTCTTTGGTTCAATTGGAGTGAATAATGACAAATTGTGGAGGTAGTTGATGTCTTGGATCATTTACAGTAGCTTCCTTCCAGCTAGTTCACAAAGTTCATGGATAAAATATATATCCTGGAATTTGAGATGCAGGCAACATAATGTCTCCAAATACCCCTACTGGGGGTGTCAATGACTATTTCTGGGATGTCTGGAGAACCTTCTTGAATATGATGATTCTTATCCTGATATAGGGCAAATGTGGCATTGTATTAACTAACCTGATCTCTGTTCCTTGTCTTTTTCAACACTATAACATGCTTGAGTTCCTCTTGGGGTATGCTGTCATCAGTGTGCATCTCTGCTGGAAGGTTCCCAATGATACATGGTTCATTGGTTCTAATCCTAGAAGCTAGTGCTCATATGGTTCTCAATTGGAGGTTGAAGACAAAATATTTAATAGATCAACTGGAAGTGCTGGAAAGAGATGCTTCTTGATTCAATTATTTATTTAATAGGTCTGGACATTTGAGGCAAAAAGGTCACAGATTGATTGTTGATGTATCCGAATGCAAAATTTGGAATATGATGCATGGATAATGTGTATTCCCTTCCCTGACATTCATTGAATGAGATCTTGATAACAATAGTAATGGATACTTACATCAACAAAACTGTACCAGTGAGATACTTGGTTTTTATGAGGGTCAGGCAAAAAGCAGGAATTGGAAGGGTTTGACATGTTTTGAATAGGGTAGATCCTTAGAGACATCAATCAAGGAATCATAGTCATGAATTAAGATGTATTGAGTGTCACTAGGACCTGGCCAGATAATGACCCAAAACATCTTGATGCACATTAGTCTTTGTCTAACCAGTATTTGCAGATCTGCCTGATGCCAGTGTCTAAACATATTTGTGACAGCCTTCGGCCCAATGTGAGCCACAATCATTTCAAGCACCATTGCCACAGCTTTAAAGACAGGGGTTCTGTCTTCCAGACAGCAACCAAGGTATGGAGATGACATGCCAAAAGGGGGCACATTGTCACAGTCAAAACTATGCTGTTGCAATCGAAGGATTGTAAAATCATGTCATATTCTAGAGTGAATAGAGAGCATGGTAGTGGAGGGAGTGGTAGTGCTGGAGAAAAGCATGTTATCTGAATGACTTGTGTGAGTCACAGGCATGGAAACTAGGTTTGGCTTGTCTTAAGAGTGAGGAGCAAGTCTCACACACAATAGTTTGCATGTGATACATTGAAGAACTATGATACTCTGCTACCATGTGACCTACCTTCTGCATGGCTATTGTTGTTGTTCATTTCAATGTACCATTCACTTGGCTTTGCACTATCTGTTATCACACTGGAATTCTTCTGCCTCAGATGTGGGAGTGGCTTGGAGCTTCATTTTATATATATATTGTTACCACATGAATTGATGATAACCAGCCAATACCTTTTTGGCTCAATAGGAGGTCATTTGCATCTTCATTTGTCATTTGCACATGTGCTTTCAATTCTTGATGGCACCTCTCAGGCATGCAAAACATGAAGTGACAGAGCATGGAGTGTCACACAATGAGTTTGGGATTGGTGGTGCTGAGGTAGGTTGCAGCTTCACCACTACATCAATTTTATATATGGGTCTTATTGTCAGGAGGGCAACCAAGCAAATAGGAGCATTTGAAATCTGATGAAACATTCGTCCAAAGATAACATAAGCCAATAGTAGACATTCATGTGAAAATCCAAACAGATGCCATGCCAGTGCATCAAAGCAGGAACATCCAGATAACTGCTTCCAACAGGAAGGATTGTCTTGCAGAAAAGTCAACACCCATCCAGCCCTCACTGACTGTGTCAAAGGGATGTTGTGAGTGAGAGGGCTATGATTATCTAGAATGAGACCAAAAACCTACTAGTTTTCCATATTGTATCATAAATTGGATTGAAAGCTAGAGATAATAGTATGATGTAAAGCTCATGGATAGATTTGAGATGATGAACCAATGCTAGAATATACTACTAGATATTGTATACATGACTTCTGGACAAACACTAAATTATCTATTGAGGTCAAAGGCATGGCGAGCAAATTCAAATGCAATCAGGATGTCTTGTGAGCCCTTCAATGAGCTCATATGTGCTGTTGGTACAGTCCCCTAAGAATGCATTAGGATCACGAGTCATGGATTGGGGAAAGGTGTCTGCAAAGGTGGTAGATTACTGTGGTGAAAAGAAGGCGATCAATCAATTTTGTGGTGAGGGTGATTTAGATTCTAAATTCCCGCCAACATTCAGTTTTCTGGTCTGTGACAAGGATGGCAAGGAGGGTAAGGAAGTAATTCCTTGAATATCCAATCATGTTGTAAAAGCTAGAGCAACTTTGAGTCAAAAGCATCATTTTCATTGCATGATGGATCACATCACCATTACTTTCAATGTTTGGTTGGTCTATGTTGTCAGGAGTGGTGGGTGTGAATCTTGATTGTGGAATGATCTAGCTTTGTTGCATCTGACTAATCATCGACAGGGCATTCGGACCATAAATTAATGATCAGACTTTACAACCTCCAGTGTCCTTGAGTTTGGTCAAGCTTTATTGAGTCTGACTCATTACACACTCCTACAACATGTAATGGCTTGCATACCATACTAATACACTACTAATGACTGGGGTTTAAGACATTAAGCCTTGTCAAGCTTCATCAAGCTTCGTTGAGTCTGGCTAATCATCGATGGAAATAGCAATGTAAATCTCTTCATAGTAATTCGAGCCAATAATGATTACATTTGACGACCATCACTTGAATTGGGTACTATTGTACTGCCCGTATACATTGTTATGCATATCAGCATTGTTCAGTGGACACAATGCTCACAAGACGTAGTTGTTGGATCATTTATCTCCATTGACATATCAAATTGTGTTGTTGGAGTTATTAAATACACCTCCTCGGTCGCATCCAAATCCTTGTATGTCATATGGAACCATAAACATACATGATTTTATGAAACAATATCCACACAAGCTTTGTGGGTGAACTTTAATTGGGTGTGTATATCACATGTTACAATCACCATATTTAGAGGAGTGAGCACGAGCCGAATACGAGTGCGAGCAGATGTGAACTAAGTGATGAGTAGCCAATAGGTAATAGGCTTGTTGGTTGGAAGTCAACAGAGGCCACCTATTTCAACATAAAGTCTCATCAGACCTATTTATAGCTTTTCAAAACAGGGTAACAAACCATTATATAGATAATCAGCTTGTGGAGTTACAATCTACCCATATGGGTTGACATCTCTTCTATCAGACCAAGGGATGGGGACGGGAATGGACTTGATGGAGATTCAGATCGCTGTACTCACTTGTTACTTATGAGCACGGTGTAAATGGACTGTCAGTGGGTATCAATGGTATCTTGTAAGTGGGCAAGCCTTCCTATTGGTTGATGGGGGCTCTATATGATACTTAGATGGTCACTTACTTTTTTGGTGACAAAAAACACAATCTTTGGACTCGCTAAGGCCATGCCAGATTCTAGATCAGTGGCAGCACGACAACCACATTGCCACAGTTGATGAACAACAGGAGTGCATTACACACTCCCATTTATGTTCGCATATGAGCGCTAGTGCCCACTATCACACCCACCTCACCCTCACCTGGCCCTCCTTCACTCACTCTTGCCCTTCTGTTGTGTCTGGCTCACTTCGCCCCTACCTCACCCTCATGCTCACTCTGCTGTGATCCCCATGTCTGAACACAATGGGAGTGTTTGTGTTCAAACAAGAGCACGATAGCTCACCTTCATCCTCACCTTGCCCCTTCCTCACCCTTGCACTCATCTTGCCCACTATCACAAGAGTGGAATGCAATGTGGTTAATTAAAATTTGACAGGAGGCTCGTGTTACATTGTTCCCCTGGATCACGTAAGCCGATGGACTGATGTGTGACATATATAAGTCCAACAATCACTCACTTGCAGCTGCCACTCCACACCTATCGACATCGAACACACATGTCAGACCTTTTCTACCCTGCAAAAATTTCTCAGGACAAACACAACTTGACTATCCTCCAATTCATTCCCAAACTGGCATATATGTTCACCACAAACCAGGGGATTCAATGGCCGACATCTTCAAACAAGATTGACAGAAGTCCAAGTTCAAAACGAAGATCCCAGTGTCGTACTTACCACATTTCAAGTGATTCATCTGGTGGTATTACATGTTCTACCAGGTCTACAAAGTGCTCTATATATGTCTGAAAAAGACTTCTCTCACTTCAGGAGGTTCCAGGATGCTCGAATGTATGCTCGTAATGATGGATATGGTCATAGAGCAACTCCTGCTCAGCTGCATTGACCTCAGGGACAAGTTGGCTGAGGACAGTAGGTTTCCTTTCTTCAATTCATCATCGGGTAACACAACCTAATCCACATCGACATCTGGCACAAGAAAGAAGAAAATCAGGACCGCGACTTGGAGCGAGTCGATCCATTCAACTTGGTGAGTCTTGTGGTATGATTGCTCCTTCAACATTGATGTTTTGCATAGACTGGGCTACGTATGACACCGCAATGGGCCCAAACCTTAGTGGCTCAAAGTACAACATGAACACACATTCTTTGAAGAAACCTACATGCACAGAACTGATAGACATGGTATCAGATGCCGCTGAAGCGCATTACAAAGAAGAAACAGAAGAAAGGCAAGTTTATATGGAGAATGTGATAATTTTAATTACAACTACATAACCAATATTTGGCCCAAATGAAAGTTATAGCATGTAGATAGACCCAATGATTGGGATATCCCAAATCAACTTTCACAGAAAACAGTGGTCAGAATAATCCTCTACAACTTGTATAAGAGAGTAGGAGGGATGATTATTTAGGTCAATCCAAAAAATTCCAGGAGTGTTTCTGATGGTTGTAGGACACTTCTAGGATGTTATATAGACTGGGGAAACATGATTCAGGATGGTCACATGCATTCCTGATTTTATATGATTTAATTGAGGATGATAATGAGTGAGTATACAGGTTGACCTAGAAATTTCTGGGAGTGTTTCTGATGGTTGTAGGACACTTATGATGTTTGTAAGATGCTTGTAGAGCATTATATAGACTAGGGAAACACAATTTAGAGTGGTGGTATACATCTCTAATATAAATTATATATACTATAAAGAGGTTGAAAGAATGACTAACTAGATTGACCTAAAGAATTCTAGATGTCTTGTAAATGATTCTAGTCTACTCTTGTAACATTTTATGGACTAGGGAGACATTAATTATGTGTACTATGAGGATGCTAAAGAAGTGGTCAGCTTGGTCTACCTAAAAAAATATAGTAGTCCTTGTCACATCATATCTGTATGATATTGTATATTGATTTCATTGGAATATGCTATAGACCAGGAAATGATATTATATTACATCAGAGCATATTGAGTTTCATTGAGTTTCATTGAGCTTTGAGTATTTAACATATAGATATTATTACATCAGAGCATATCAAGTTTTATCAAGTTTTATCAAGCTTGGACTATTTATCACATAGTATTCAGTATATAGGTGATATGAGATGCTAGACATGTCTACATAACATAACCGGTTAGGTATTTATGAACAATAGGTTTTACAATACTGTAGGTGATACACAATTATAATACACTCAATCAATTCCTCATTGTCATCATCATCCTCCCTTTCCTTATCTTCATTCTCTTCTTCATCTCCCACTATCTCTTGTCTTACTTCTCAAGTAGTTTCCTTTTCTTGCACTTTTATATCTGCCAGTCTTCTCATAGGAGGCTTTCTAGCATTCTAGATTTTGTGGATTTTTGTCTTCTCTGCTCATTCAATCTTCGCCTTGCTAGGTATAATATCATCATATCCAGTTTGCTCTAAGAGAGCCACATATAGCTGATTGTGTGGCTTCAAAACTCACATTGTCTTCTTTTGAGGCTGTTTTCCTTGGTTATCATTAGATATGCCTTTGATCTTGTAGAACTTTGGATTTGTGATCAGTACCACTTTATTATCCTCTGACCTCCAAGTCTTTCTAGGCATCTTGGAACTGGCTTTGACCAATTCTGGCAATGTTTGAACCATAGAAAAGATCTTTGCAAGTTGATCATTCACTATGAATGCTTCTGACGTGGTCTGGTCTGTCATCAACCTGTGATATTCCCAAATATATCCTGGCTTTGACCAAAAGGAACTCTAAGGTGACCTATGCATGGGCTTGGAGTCTCACTCAGGGTCTGGAAAGAATGTATTCATCCTTTCTGTAAAGCTGGACTGACAATGACCAACTCCTGCACGTCCCAGTATCTCTATATTGCATGCCTTGAACATACATGCATAAAGATTCTTAAAGGTGCTATTGATAGACCATGTTTCAATAGCATCCTCTAGAGATGTAGGCTCTGGCCAGTGTTCAGGATCTGACAGATCAGCCAGGTGTTGTCTATTTGGATCCATAGCTGGCATGTGAACTATATGAATAGCTTTCCCACCATAGGCTCCAATATGGGCAATACACTAGACCATCTCCAGGACTGCATGATCAGCCAGGGCTGTTCTTGAATGGTCTTAGCTAACATGTTCCAGGTTGGCATATGTCCAATGGGAAACTGATCTGTATCCTGGTCATGAGAAGTTTGATGCCATTCAGTTTGATTATCCGTCTTTTTCAGCTTTGTTTCCATAAGTTTGAGTACTTCTGCATTGTCTTTTTGCTGGACAGTATGAAGTAGATGTAAAGATGAGTTTCCAAGTTCCAAATTGAATGGAAAGAACATGTTGAATCATTCACAGATACTAGAAAACTGCAGAACAGTCATATTGAGGTACAACAAATGAGGTGACAGATGATCCCAGTAAGAACTCCCAGGTTAGGAGGATTGAGATGCTTGATCGTGATTTGAGCCTGCTGATGTGCCCTGATACATCTTGCCAGAAATTCGAACCAGATCTCTGAAGGTAACCACAGAGTGGGATCGGATTCAAGAAACTAAGTGACCTAAAAATCAACACCTCTTCATCAATGCTTGGTCTGATGAGACATGCCAAGATGACTTACCCTATTGCATAGGTCTTCCATCACATCATTTATGGCCATCCCACTCATCCTGTACTCATCTCTAACACCATATGATCTATTCTTGGCCTCTCCAGAATACATGGAAAATGCTTGTTGACATTCGTTCATAAACATGTTATTCAATACATAAGCATCCTTGTCCATGACAAATGTGGGCAAGTTGTCATTGGGTCGTACCACCTCATAGCTTAGATTATAGGCACTCTGGAATACTATATGGGTTTGTTGTGCCCGTTCTTGTGACATTTCGGCTTGAATACCCCCATAATGACCAAGAGTGCATATATGATGGACATTGCTCCACAGAAATCCACCAGCACCAAACAAGGCTTCTAGTGCATCTAATCACCACAGGCCTACCATCTTCTGACTGTAGGTTGGATGGATGGTAATTCCAAGATCAGTCAAAAACTCTCTGTTTAAGTGGTTCACCATGTATGGCCAGTCCAGGCATGGCATTTCTTCAAGTAGAACATCCACAGGTGAATTTGCATCTGTTAATATGTATGTCTTGGTCAACAGCTTGACCCCCTTGCACTCCAAAACAAAGAAAAATGACTCATCGTTTGCATATTGGTCAGGGTCTTCTCAAATAGTCTTGAAATTCCATGGTATCATTGATTTTGTGCAACAAATCCATATTGAAAGGGACTGCTTTGGGTCAACCAGGCCTCTTGCTATTGCCTTTGTGTGCCTTGAAGTATACCTCTTCAAGAGTGAGGCATACATATGGAGCGCTGCAGTCATCCACATTCTTTCCTATAGCTGGAAGTAGGATATGTTTCCAAAAAAAGTCCAAGATCTATTTTAAAATATGGTTGGCCCACTTGTGCATCATTTTATCCCTATGGATCATCTGAGGAAAGCATATATAGAGAAATACAGATCCAAAGATGTTGTCAAGTATGCCAAATATGATATTGGGATTACCACTGAGAGGAAAAGGCATGCTCAACCACTCTGTACAGCCACCAGTGGCATTGGCATCTTCTTGAGATTGTGGAACAAGAATATCCATGTATACATGGTTGTTCTTGTGCATAGGAGCCTTGTCTTCTATGATGGGACCAAGATAAATGGAAAAGTGAGTCTTGAATTGTGGATAGTGTGTCATCCAAATGAGACTGTCAATATCTACCACCACATCTAAGTCTTCTAAAGATAGTCTTTTATAATCTGACTCTAGATCCAAGCAGATATTGCGACTATCTTTGAGCTGTCCACACACAAAGACATTGATAAGGTCATCAGATGTTTTATTGCTGATCTTGATCATTTGAGCTGCACTCAATATGACTACATCATCCACTTTGACTTGTGTGGTGGTAGGAGGCATGCCTCTTTGAAGGGAATACTTTCCTAATGATTCTGAGTGAGAAGGGTTGAGAAATTAAATGAGAATGATATCAAACAACATACCAGTGACACAATTGTTGATTTGGTCGGATGGCTTATACTCTTTGATAACACTGACAGGGAGAATGTGATCCATGAGTTTGATAGGAGCATCCAGATAGAACATTTGACTGAATGAACTTTGGATATGATATCCATAATCACGAAAGGAGGTCTATAATCCAGGACGATAGTAGGACTCCTTGATGATCTCATAAGGGTTTCTGTCTTGTTTGAGACTCTCCAAGATGGGGGCCCCTTCATAATCATCATATTGTCTATCAAAGACTTTCCATCGTCGACCTTCATAGGCTGGGAGTTGAACAGTAGGAGTAGGATGAGGGAAGCGAAACATGGTCCTTGTTTTTCAATCCTTCACATGCTTCCATTCTCGAATGCTTTGAAGGGTCTCTGCATCCTTGTAGTAGGCTCCTTTCTTCCAAACACAGCATGTGGTGGCAGATGGTCCTTGGCTATGGCCTTGATCACATAAGGGTATCCTCTAAGCAATTGCCACAAGCATTGTGATTTTTTATCCATGACAGGAACAAAAGGTTCTTCTTCTGCACCATCGCCACCATTGTAATCACAGGGGACATCAGAGTCGGAATGAGGTGCCTTGGGCGTGCATGAGACACCAGTAGCCTCACGTTCCTGGCATACATTCTGGGTCCAGTTAACCACTTGTACATCAACATGGTCCAGCAGTATAGTATCATAGCCATGGAGTGATGCAATGTGAGTCCAATAGAATGGTCCATTCTAGAGGTGCCAGTCATCCAGTTGAGCATTATAAGAAGTGCAGTGTTTGTCTGGCATATCTCCCGATATGTGTCTCCCTAGAACAAATGCAGCATTCATACTATAATCAAACACCATGACAAAAAAGTAGTTGGAAGACATGACCACAAAGGAGACAGGAACAGAGAGATCTGCTGGCAATGTCTGAAACAGATGTCAATGTTGGAACATAGTAATCTCCTGGATATCAGGTAAGGAATGGACACCTAGAGGTGGATGACATGGCAGAGTAGAAGTTGACATAATGAACATGTGTTCATCCAGAAATGGAATACCATAGAGCAAGAAGGGATAGATTGAGGACACTCACATCAATCCAGGTTTGATACTTCAAGGTATGCAGATTCTGGTATGCAATGGTCCATACAGTGGGTCTTGCGATAGAGCAAACTATATTGAACCGAAATGAGTAAAATGTTGGACACACACAAAACTAAGTAAAGGGCAGTGATGTCCACTAGTACATTTATTAGGTAGAAGATAAAATAAAAGGAAATAAAACACACCTCAGCCGCTACCCAGGGAGGTGCAAGATCAACTGAGGAAAGTCTGAGAATGAAAAATAATGTATACTATGGGCAAAGACACACTTGTAAACTCCAATGGTATCTGATGTCAAAGAAGTGAAACTCTGGAAAGGAATAATGAAGCTCCTGAAGTCCTAAAGTCTTGAGCTCCTAAGGTCCGAAGGTCTGAAAGTCCTGAACTCCTGAACTCCTGAAGGTAGTTTAGTGCATATTGCTAGAATTGCACAGGAGTACCTAGAGTAGGTTGGAGCTTTAGAGATTTTGATAGTATAGGCTGCAATGAGATCCATAATTACCCTCTGATCAAGTCCTATCCAGTTTCCTCCAATACTGATTGACGATTTGACGATTTGATGATAGAAGTCAAGGAGATCTATAAAGAAGTGAGCCTATTGGGCTGCAGACTTCTGTTGAAGAACACTAGCTGTGAGGAATATGTACTGGGCATTCCATAGAAAGGTGGTAAACACAATAATATACTTTGAGTAGCATGAGCAGTTGATAGGTCATAAACTGTATGGTTAATGTGTGCCTCCTTGCCACTGTCAAAAATAAAGTTCAGAAAGCTTCAGAAGTGACAGCCTTCTCATCCAGTGTGATGACAAAGATAATATTATCATCCAAATCACAGAGAATGCTTCGAGAGTTGTATCCCTCTTTATACTAAGAGATGAGTTTAGAGATACAATTGGCATCAATTACACAAACAACCTAGTAGGGATTGTTGTGAGTATGGGTGCCTCATGGGTGTGGGTTTTCTTATGAAGGTCATGGTAGGAATGGATACAAGTTACCTTCTGTAACCTGTGCTCAACTGTGCCTGTGTCAATATCCAGGGTAAACAGTTAGCTAAATCTAGTAAGCCACCATTATTAGTTAAATATATAACTGATGTGTTATTGAAAGAATATTAGCATTGAGACACCTAGATCATTTTCATACTATAAATATAAAATGTAAAATGTACTACTGCCTAAGGGTATTATAACCATCTCTTGGCTAAAAGGAACAGAACAGAAACAACTAAGATACAAGCAACTTAATATTGCACATGGTTGGGGCTATCCATCTATCCAGAAATTGCACAATCCGGTTGAAATGTGCCTGAGATAGAAGCATTTCAATATTTGACATGAGAAAGATCTATAAAATTAGAATCAGGTTAGGATTATCATGGGTAGGAATATGAAGATTAGTAAGCTTAGAATACTATAGAAATTATACTAACATCCTACCTATTAACTAAAATACCCATGGGTCAAAAATTTTCAACCCAAGAATATCCCATTCAATGTCTTGTGGGATGAGTATGGTATTGTTGGGGATCTTGTTGTAAATCAGTAATATTTATTAACAAGGATGTTCTTTTATTTCTCATAGCCTTTTACCAATGATTTCCCTGTGCCGACATTACCTTGCTGAGAGCAAGGTCATAATCTTACTAACTTCGAATGCAGATTATCAACATGAACAACAAGATCTAAATGTAGCAATGGATTCCACAGATCTCAAAATCTCAGACCAGAATAGGCAGAGATTCTCCTAGGATCCTATATTACACTGTACCGTACCAAATCACCAACTGCAACTCTTCACTCAGTCAGCAAGGTCCCTGGGAGGCACAGCTGACCCCTGGTTTATCAACTTATCACTCCAGATATCCTACATCAACTAATCAACAGTTGTTTCAAAGACCATCTCATTGACTAGGTAGAGGCCTACCTGAAAGCCAGGTATGACAAGAAGGGGGCGCAGCGTAGATTGTATGATATTGACCATGAGTTACTACAAAAGGAATATATCACCATGTAGCACAATAGGACTCAGTTAGACTGTAGTAGTCAGTAACTGAATATATTACCTGTAGCACAGTAGGACCACAGGTTATCAGTATGGAATGTAACATAAAGGAAAGTATAGTCTCACCTCTGTTTGTTATGAATGGTACTCTTATCTTATCTTATCTCTCTTTGATCTTATCTTTTGATCTTATCTTTCATTAGTAACTCATGATGACTCACATCCAAGTCACATCAAGTCACAATGATGTATACATAGCCTTAAGGCATGACACAGCCTGTTGAGTCATAAACCGTCATAACCTTCTATTCATATCTATGCTGTGCCGGGTAACTATTCTTCCTATCATGATAACGGACCTTAGCCAAACCCTTAACCCACATATCCTTGGAGTCCGTTCCATTGGATCTTAGAAGCACACAGCCTACAAGGCACTAATGCTGCGGATACCTGTGCAAACTAGTGTCACACAGCTATGATGACTCGTCCCTAGTCATAGTGACTCATCAGGGTATAGGATTACCATATTTACAATATGATTGGACAGATCTAGTACAAACAGATGTACATATCTGAGTAGTATATAAAGGCCCAAGAGCCAACGAGAGAATTCCAGTCAAGTTCTCTTGGATTATCCCCTCGAAACTTGTCCCATCCCCTCTCCTCTCTTTTGAGCACTTGAGGACTGTCTCCTAACTGGGGCTGGTTATTAGAGTTGTTTCACTGTTAGACTGTAGTAGTCAGTAACTGAGGTATATCGTACAAGAAAAGAATGTTAAGTGTAATGTATTAGGTAAGCTGTGGGTCTGTATGATTGATAATCTAAATAAATCCTACACTTCCCCTCAAGCAGAAAGATGTAGGCTGAGTTCGAAAGCGAAGTGCTTAGCCTTTGTACTAGGTAAAGCCTTAGTTAAAATATCTGCAACCATATTATTAGTAGGGCAGTAAAGGAAACAAATGTGTCCGTTGTTGACAGAAAAGCGAATGAAATGGTACCATATGTTAATATGTTTAGTTCGGGTGTGAAAGCTGCCATCCTTGGTGAGCACAATAGCAGATTGATTGTCACTGTAGAGAATTGTTGGATACTGGAGTGGGTGGAATATTTCACCAATAAGGTGTTGAAGCCAAATGGCCTCTTTTATAGTATAGGTAGCAGCAATGTATTCTGCTTTGGCTGTGGAGAGGATAACCAACTCCTTCTTCTTCTATCCCCATAGGATTGCACCCCCATTAATGAGGAATGTGAATCCAGTTATGACATGTTGATGCTCCTGCATAGCATCATCCATGTCTGTGTATCCAACTAGACCACACATCTGGCTGCTGAATGTGAGTGTCCACCCTTTTGTACCAACAAGGTAGTGGTAAATCTACTTGATGGCTTCCCAATGCAGCCCAGATTAGTGTTGAACTGGCATACATATGACATGGCAAAGGCGATGTTGGGTCTGGTACCCACTACAAGGTAGATGAGGGAGCTGGTAGCCTGCCGGTATGGGATGTTATACATTTACATAGCTTCACTCATCGTCCATGGACTTTGTGACTCAGATAGATGGGGATTGGGGTCGAGAGGTGTGGCAACTAGTTTGAAGTCTGAGAAGTTGAACTTAGCAAGTATCACATTGATGTAAGACTCCTGAGAGTATGAGATGGTGTGGGCTTGATGATTGCAAGTGACTTTCATGCCAAGTAGCCAGCTGATGGGCCTAGTGATTAAAAGTCCAGTCCAGTCCAGTCTTTTCCTAAAAATTTAGACAACTGGACTGATAAATCAGGCAACTGGCTGGACTGCAGTCTTAGTTGCCTGAGGTTGAGCAAAGGACAACTAGACTTGAAAGACCGGTCTTTGGCCCCTAACCCATGAAAGCCATACTTCCAACTATAGATATGAAATATTCTACTGACTAATGGCTTTCTATCTGTCCCCTGGTCATGTAATTTGGACCACAGGAAGGGTAGATATGATTTATTTAAAACTACATGTCATGTATAGATCATAAAAATGCATCAAACTGAAATATAGTCTAATAAAATCGAAATAAATGCCAGAAAATCAGGGTAAATTATGGGAAGTAGGTAATGTGGCTGTGCACTGGTTGCAACCGGTCTTAACTAGTCTTTTATTTCACCCGAACAGAGGCAACTACAACTGGACTGGTTGGCAATTAGATACAAGTCCAGTTGCTGAACCAGTCCAGTCCAGTCCAGTTGCCAATCTTTTGACCAGTTGTGGACTGGACTTTTAAACACTAGTATTGGTGGTATGTGCTGCTGAAGGTGTCAGATTTAGCCCCCATGAGGTAGAGGTGCATGTACTGCATATGGTTGTCCGTGAATGTGCTATAGTACATTTCTTCGCAGGTGTTTGTGTTGGTGATGGTCTCCATACGTCAGTGTGTATTTCATCACTGAACTTATAGCAGTGTTTCGGCTCACAGTCCTTCCCTATAGGCTTTTGTGTTGTCTTTCCATACTTGCACACCTCATACTGTCTTATGGTAGTGTGGTCTGGGTGTAGCTTCACACCAGTCACCATGCCTGTAGTCAACATGTCGTGGATGGTAGCTACACCGACATGAGACAAATGAGCATGTAGCTTGTCCATGGTAAGTTCTTGGTCAGCTTTTGCAGCGGATATGGAACGCTTCTCGCCATTAAGTATGTGGACATAGAGATTCCCTCTACAAACAGCATTGAATGTGCGGTTGTCTGCTGACCATATGGGCTTAGGTGGGATGGTGATGAAGTCAATGAATCACATGTGTGCTGATGACATGTGCTGTGATGCTCTGCATACAGCTCAGTGATTTTGTTTGACGCTATGCTTTCGTCCTACATGAGGGTGGCGTAAGTCAAGGATGATGAGGTAGGGTGCTGGGTTTCATCTTCATCGTCACATACTGACGAGTTTTCAGCAGGTTCAATGTGTTCTGTAATAGCAGTAGTATCTGTGAGCTCTGTGATTGCAAGCCATATGCTATCTGGTTCTGTCACTGTCTCGTCTGCAGTGTTTGCTTTCACTGATGACTTGCTCTTGCCTCCCTGGTTTGAGTCTTTGGACGTCTTCCCCTTGGCTTCTAGTTTCTTGGTCCCTACCCTTCCTTGCCACCTCCCTCTTCCCAACAGTCTGTGTCTCAATGACCCAGTCGACCACAATTGTGACAGTCACCATTGAAGTGCCTTTTCTTGCCTTTGTCCTTCTTAGATTGGCATTGAAAGTGGTGTCTTCTGACTTTGTTTTCAATTTAGGGTCTTGGAGGATGAGGTAGTCATATTCGTCGATGACCAAGTCAAAGAGAGTGTCCACTGAGACAACCCAGTTCTGGAGACGAGTGGTATAGGAGATCAAGGAGAGGATATTGTTGTATGAACAAGGGAATGATGCAAAGATGATATTAAACATGTCTGTGTCTGAGACGGGGCTTCCAAGCATGGCAAGTTCTTCTTGCAAGGATATGATTTTGTTTATGTGTGCCCACATGTCACCATTCTCTTTTAGCTTCAGCTCGTTGAGCTGCAGTCTTAGCTTGACGCTGACAGTTGGTGAACAATTTTCAAACATTGTTTTCAAGATATCAAAGTATTCTTTGGTGGTCAATTTATGTATTTCTGAGATGAAGGAACAAGGTGTTCAGTAGTGTTGACACAATTGTGTCGAGCCTGGGCATAGTTCTTGACAGCTGCTGTGGTTGGTATCCACACTGGGGAGTTTCCGAGTGCTGGGTTGGTAGGTGGACATTTTGTGCCATATAAGTAACCTCCAAGTCCTCGTGTGAGTAGAGCAATTTTGAGACAGCTCTTCTGCGAGATCCATTCCTTTCTAGCTGGATCGAGTTTAGGAAGTCTAAATGAATCCTTTTCCAAGTATGACATGGTAGGCTGAGTACAAGGGATTTTTCAGCTTCTTTAGTCAGTATGAGCTAGGGCTCATAACCTGTAGCATAGTAGGACTCAGTTAGACTGTAGTCATCAGTAACTGAGGTGTGTTGTATGAGAAAAGAATGTTAAGTGCAATGCATTAGGTGAGCTGTGGGTCCGTACGATTAATAATCTAAATAAATCCTACACACCACTGATCTCTTATCAAATAGGAAGAATTGCAGCTGTCGCTCCTTTTACAGAACTACAAAGATTTCCTCAAGGCCAAGGTTTTAAACAATGGACCGGCGATGATTCCAAGGCCCTTATGAAGGCATTGGTGTTCCTCACTCCTCACACTGTTGTTTCTGAACTTTCATTCACAGGTTTATATTGCTGCAATTGAGGGACACATCTCTCAGGATATAGTTCACACATTTCATGTATTCTTAGAATTCTGTTACATGGCTTGGCGATACATCATCAGTGAGAACACACTAGTTGAAATGCAGGAAGCGCTCAACTGTTTCCATCACTATTGCAAGATATTCAGATCATGTGATTATGCTCTGGTCAATACATTCTCCCTGCCTCATCAACACATTGCGAAACACTACCCTGAACTCATTCGCTTATTTGGCACTCCAAATGGTCTTTGTTCATCCATCACAGAGTGCAAGCACATCAAGGCCATGAAGCAACTTTATTGGCGATCTAGTAAGTACAAGGCACTTGGTCAAATACTCCTCACCAACCAACATTTGGATAAGCTGGCAGCATGTCATGTAGAGTTTGATTCTTGCTGTATGCTGGAGGGAACATGTCTATCCTCAGCACTGAAGTGTGTTGTATGTCACATCTCTTTGATCATCGGGCTTAAACTGATCAATGCAAAGACCTTTTGGTGTCTGCAACCCTTCTTGAAAATGAGGGTGAGATTGGCAATGGTGACGCCAATCTCAAACCTCAATCAACATATTAGGCAATAACAATGGATTCAACACCAACAACTTGCCGACTGACCTATCTCATCAAGTGCAGCTTGCAAGCATGCCACATAAGTATTTGTGATTATTTTTCAGTGGAGCAAATTCCATTTAATGGACTCAGAATGCAAACACGCATACACAGTTGATTGTGGCGCAACTCAAGTATTTTTGCCGTCTCGTCGTGCTGTACGAAGGGCTGTCCAATCGCGAAAGAATGCTGGTGCAGCTGGATGATCTTATGTCAGTGTTGTTTTGCCCCTGTGCTTGTGTCGAGACTGAGGAGCGTGTTCCTTCTTGCAGATGCATTGCCATGCAAATGCTCATTCAGAGGGCAAAGGATCTGTACATTACCCTGAGTGGTGAAGACATGTGGGTGGGTTTACCTGCTGGGTTGAAGGTCGTCAACAACTTGAGCAATTTGAACTGGGGATACTCCTTCCTTGAGGAGCTACCTTTTCGCAATGAGAAGTACTTGTTCTTCCTCCCTCTCATGCAGAGACGAAGGATCGGAACTGTCTTGGCCGATGGAATGTGGTCCTGGGACCATGTTGCAGCGAGAGAGTTTTTGGATAGCGCTGACCAGCTCTGGGGCTATGTCATACATGCCCTTTATGTTGGGGCCCACCTCTCGACTCAGGTGACACAATTCCTACAACACCAGATCAGGAATGCCGACCATCCTCGCAATCTTTTCTTTCAAGGGGAAGAAGATTTCTTCTTCACGAGGTACAGCAAGACAACTCACCTGAAGGGTAGGGATAGTTGTGTCCCCACTGTTTTGTCAGAGCCCCTCAGGAAGCTATTGCTTGTCCTTTTGGGCAGTGGCTTCAGGGAGGCACAAGCCATTCTTGCTGGCTTCGAGCACGGGGAAGAAGCACAATGGTTGTACCGAACATAAGTTTTCTCTGCTGGAGCTCAGCTTCTCTAGGGGGCTAACTTGATCTTATCTTAGGTATCTTTGTGTCGCAAATGGCGAGCAGGTGACTCCAGATGAATTCTACAAGGACCTTCCAAAATGAAATTACGAGATTTTTGGCTGCCAATGGGGTGCAAGGGACTTCTGACAAGGGATGATTACCCTGGCATGCGAATTCATCTCACCTAACGAGTCTTTTGCCTGTGCCAACGACCTCCTCGCTGAAGCTGCTGACCATTTCACTGAGGTCGATGTTGCTCACTATGCTGTCTTCCATGGTGCACTGCCGCACGTCACAAACAACGACATGAACAAGCACCGCTGGCTGGCAGAGGAATGGGGTAGCCTGCTTGGCCTGGGTCCATTTCCGCCCCCCAAGCCCATACAGGCCATGCGCAGGAAAACTCGCTCCATGAGGGAAGCAGAAGTGAATCAGCTGGCTGCACAAGTTGCAGCTCAGGTTGTTGATGCCACGATGAAGAGGCTTGCAGATCTCGGGTTTATGCGGGATACTGCCGACATGTTGAGCCGCACTGTAAGCAAGCCATTGGTTCTACCGGAACAAACCAACCTCGATGAGCCTTCGTCACTTGTTCTTTCTTTCTTCCATGCCAGCCAATTCTCTGAGGAGGTCGACTGCTTATCGAACACCAACCAAGGCAACATTCAGCCCCCTGTTGATAGCAACTCTTTCGTGGACATCAAGATGAAGGATACATTTCAAAAAGAGCCTCACCCATTCAACACGCTGCCTGGCAGTGCGGATGAAGACAGCATGCTGTTTGTTCAATCATTTGGTCAATGAAGGAATATCATCCCCGGGTCAAGTCAAGTGCAGAAACAACCCTCCCTGGGAGCGTTCAAAGCCCAGCCTTTGAGTGCAGACGGTCGCCCATTCAACGCAGGAGGGTCATTGCCGAGATAAGTCACCTGCCAGAGTCCCCACGTCCCTTGAAGCATTCAAGAGTGTGCACCACTGAAGAAGGGCAGGCCTATCTCCAGGAGAACTCCCTTGACGACTTTATCACTCACGACACTTGGTCTACTATTAATTTGGGCACGCAATGCACCGCTGCTTCCTTTGTTTGCAAAGAGGAGCCCATCTCCATCGTCAACATATGCAGCCCGCTGACAGAAGGCAATGAGGACCTGGAGGAAAACACCTGGCATGTCCTGAGAGAGTTGTTGAATGACCCTCGTGCGATGGAGAGAAGTGGGGCTCAAATGCTTGTCATCAAGACGGTTATGCGACGGGAGCAAGATGCGGTAATAACGATATGGACGGGCGGTGGCAAAAGCATGCTTTGGATTGTCCCACCTTTGCTAAACAAAAGCTTTCGCATGATCATTGTCTGCCTGTATTTGATCGTGCTCGACGAGCAATGTCAGAAGGCGAAGAACGCTGGTTTGAAGGTCGTCAGTTACAAGCTTGACAAAAAACCACCTGAGGAAACACAGATATTATTTGTGCAAGTAGAGCATGCACAGAAAAGTACATTCGAAAGGTGAGGTCTTGCTGTTGTCGTGTGGTTCACCATTGATTCTGACCGCAACACTACTGCAGGTTCCTTCTCAACGGGGAGGCTGCGAAATTCACAAAATTCACACACATGATCATTGATGAACAACACAACCATATTATCTGTCCGAAGGACCGGTAGTATGCCTGGACTTGCCTGGTGTGTTGTGCATCACTGGTCAACATGCTGGTCATCCTTCTGTCTGCAACCAACCCTCCCAGTTTACAGGGCCAAATGCTGATCAACTTTGGCCTACGCGATGACCGCACTGCCTTGATCCACAGCCCTACCAACTGTGCTGAACTCGGGCTTCATGTGATATGGCTTGATTCGCTTACTGAGTCCAGGGTATCACAGCATTTGGTGTATGCACTCCTAGGCAAACTGCAGACCAGTGAGAGAATGCTGGTATTCTTCGAGCGCTGCGACCTGGTGGAGAACTTTGCGAAGCAAAACAAATTTGTGGTGTATCACAGCAAACTTCCTAGGGCTGCTGTGAAGAGTGAAAACTTGCGCTCATGGGACAGCAGGGAAACAAAAGTGATGGCATGTATCTCTGCTTTTGAATTTGGAGTGGGCCGTCCAAATGTTCGCTTCATCATCATTTTCAACCCAGAGTTTAGTCTTCTCACGATGATGCAGATGGCGGGCCAGGCCGGGAGGGACGGGAGAGAGGCTCACATCTTCTTTGCAACATCACAACAGCTGTCATCGTTCCAGAAGAACGACACTTCCTTCACTTTGGAGCTGGGTCAACTGATGCACCTACCAATCTGCTGGGTTTATCAGGCGATGCTTAGTATGGACGGGGCCAAGATGGTGTAGAAGTGTTACGCTTGGTCCCGGGTAGGGCGGCAAACGTAGCCTCAGTGAGGGGACGAGGGTTCGAAGGACGTTCAAGGGGGTTTCCTCTTGGAACGTAGAGAGACGGTCGTGGGGGTTTCCACACGACGGGTTCAAAGGTTCAAGGACGAGACACCCATTCAAAGTACGGGCATAGACTTTCAAGGGGGTCAAGGGACGAGAGAAGGTCAAAGGGGCTAGATTCCGGTACTAGGTACAAGTACTGAGGAGATCTAAGCTAAAGAGACAAGACAAGTATCGAAGGTATATATACTGTCCTAATGATTTAGGGCAGGCATGGGAGATACGAGGTCGAGTCACAAGATAACGAGAAGGGAATGACTCATTGGGGGCCGATGGAGTCGTGACTAAGGTGAAACGACATATCGAAGCCGATGGCGTCGCATGGAGAGTAAGCGGAAATGACAAAGATGATAGCGAGGAATCAGATGGAGGGAACGACTACCTAGACAAGTGAAGGCTGTTTGGCCAGAGATGTGGGATAGGATGGTAGTCGTGAATGAAAGAAACAATGAGTCCGAAGAAAAAGAATACGAGGAGAAACGAATTGTAACAAGAAGTGTATGGAGTTGCAAGGGCAGGTGCCCTGCGACGTGTGCCAACCTAACAGTGAACTGCACATCTTCACCAAGAACATGGTGCAGGACCCCAAAAGGGAGTTCGTCAAACTTGGGGCAAGGCCGGGAGCGAGAAGTTCAGTTTCCACAACCAAGAATGTTGGCGGAGGTTTGCTCGAACAGATGGTAGCCCATACAAGCGAGCCCTGGGCAAGCAAAGACAACAAGGTCAAATTGCGTGAGCTTGCTGCAAAGGAGACTTTTTTGGGTGACCAACACCGCGTATGGCTAGGAGAAAAGGTAAATTTATTCTGCATGATGTGAGTACCAAAAGGATGACGAACGACTGAACCAATCACAGTTCGCTTCCCAACCAAACCCCATTGCACGACCCCAACCAGAGATACAATTCACGTCTGCTCCCTGAAGGTCACACTCATACTTTTCAACCAGATCCATGGATGTGAATGCCGCCGCCTGGGCTCGGAAAAACAGCACCACAGATCTGGATAGGTACATGCTGTTGCTGAAGGGAAAGTGTCCGTACCATTTCGTTTTGACAGGGAGACTTGAGATGGACCACTGCTCATGCCCCTTGGAAGCCGAACTGCCGGACGACTTCCACCCCTTCAAGAAGTCATTTTCGTTTGGAAAATATATGTACTGCTATACTTGTGGGATGCCGCAGGACAAGGATCACAACGGCGAGGGCCCAATGTGTCATTCAAAGCACCAGTGGACGGCACGCAAACCATGCATCTTTGGCCCCTTCATCTTCAAAGTCATGTTTTGTATCTGGCAGAGGGAGCATTTGTGGGGGGAGATGATCAAAGGGCTTGGGGTGACAGAGTCAATAAATGAGCTGAAAGAGTTCACCGAGTGGGCAAAGAGGGAAGACCGTTTGGAAGGCAAGTATCACAACTGCCTGGAAGTTTTCCTGTGGTTCTGCCACAGGAAGGAGCAAGCAAACCCAAAGTACTTCTTTGGTTAGAGCTTGGCTTCTGCCTGCATTCTTGATCCTAATTTGTACTAGCATCCGTCTTAGTTGATCTTTTTTTCGCTATGAAAGTCAGTCCAGATCCCACATCACAAAGTATTCCCGTTCCAAATTTGTTGCATACAGTCACATTTTTCATCTCCTGTCATGTTTGTGCGTAAATTAGTGTTAGGTTTCGTGATTTCGCACTCTATTCTACTTGATTTTATTCTCATGATGTTCTCTATATTCAAGTTTCCTTCCTACGACTTTGCTAGATCTTTCTAGCTTAATTCTGCGCTTGTGTGGCGCCTATTTCACTTTCTGATGATGTGGCTGATGTGGCTTGCCAGTTGTTTGCTAGTATTGACTTGAAGCGCACATCTCCTCCTGCAAGTCCACTCTGAGACTCTTTGGTTACTCACAGTGGACTCCAGGTACTGTTTCGTTCTACACTCTAAATATCATTCTTGGTTACTCACAGTGGACTGCAGAGTCGTCCTGAGTTGGTCCCAAGCTTGGCTAGTTGCCCTTAGTCCCTTAACACTATTGACGTCCCCATCAACCCGCAAATGCCGTCCCACTCACAACGACGAAGACGACCTCATTATACTCTCTTCAGACAGGGAGGAGGGGTCATCAAGGTCTCGTGTGCGTTGCTCGTAATGCATGCACAACACTATCTTATTTACCTCGTTCCAACCGAGCTAAATGCGTACATACTTCGTAGTAGTGTCATTTCAGCCTACATTCACCCGACATTAGACCTGTGTTGAAATCTCGGCGAAATCAGCCATCCACAATAACATGTGTATATAGTTAAACCATATCAGTTGAAGAATTATATAGGCGTACCACTGATACAATCGATTGAATGAGCCTATTGAAAATCACTGACATTCTTGAGCGTATCAGATGGTGGTGAATTTGTGTGACATGATGGCGTGACCGAGCCTTGATTTTCATTTCATACTACTTCCATTCTATCATCCATCCATTTATCCGCTCTGTCAATATGCCACACCACACATCCACCAAAATTGTATCTGAACTTTCTTACTATCTATGTCTGGAACAACCTCAAGCCACTTTCATTCCCAACAACATGCTCTCGTACGATAAGATCACAAGTAAGTCTCTTGTTTGTTATGTCTTTCTTCATTACATGTAATTCACCCTCGTTCAGTCTATTTCCCTAATATTCTAGTGGCATACCCCTCAATCACGAAAATCAAGATTCATAAAGGATACATGTATGTGTCCTTTCGTCCGTCTCACATTACATACATAATACCTCACTCCTTCGTAGCGTCAAGGTCAACCCAGGCGAGCACTGCACTGTCGAGCACTCAGCCATCCTCAACGACACACTCGAACACATGGAATACTGGTACACTACTGTCAATGATATACTCGCACCATCTCTGGATGGCTTTCTGGTGCGTCCTCCCCTGGATTTTCATGAGTCCCATCCAGCCCGTCGTTTACGCCGATCTCCGTTGGTTTTACAGAAGACAGGACATCCTTGCCATCGGATCAGAACACAACAACGTCCAACAGTGTGTCCTCATCGTTATTCCCCCATATGGACCTCAATCAATCAAACCAGAATTGCAGATCATATGCTTGATCACGAGCTCATCGACCCAACCCATTCCACACAAACAGACTACCGTTGTATCGACTGTAGGTGTATTCCTCCTTCTCATTCCTCTCATTATCCCAACCATTGTCTCGTCTCAGCCCACATCACCATACATGTGTTTAACGCAAATGCATCGAACGACTCCCTCCCTTTCATCTGTCATGCCCATCAAACTATCTTCCAATGATGGTCGGCTTGCAAGAGGTTGATGCAGGATCTGAATGGTATTGAGATTGCGGAACACATCCGCTTAATCGTGAGTCACTCAATTATTATTCAACTCTCCTCATCCTTCACTGGCCTACTTTCAGTCCTACAATAAATGTATTCACCCCCGTTGTCCCCTCCCCATCTACAACCCTCGCATCGAGGAGCATTACTGTTTCCAATGTGAAGGTTGCATCCATCTCTGTTGTCTCAATATGGATCACACCATATCCGCCCCCACAATCCTGGACAAGATCACCTGCATCCCCGACCTCCCCCAAAAGCTGATCGAATACAACATGTATCCGACAGCATGCGGCGGACCCCACCCAATCTCCAGAAACGGTGCCTACACATCACTCGCGTGATCCTACAAAGTCAGGGTCATGATAAGTTCAAAGAAGCCCTCGTCAATTTCATAGTCATGGATGATCAGGTTAGTGAAGGTTAACTCAGAACTTTTGGATTGTCATGACCATGTAATTTGCAGAGCTTGAATGTGATTGAGCACCGTGGATTCTGGGACTTGCTTCTACTGCTTCATGAAGACCTTCAAGAGTCAGACATCCCAAAGCAGACCAAGATCTGCATATTGATTATTAAGTCATGGATCAACTCCATGGACCTCGAGGGTTCGCTCCTTGTGCTCTACTAATTTTGCGACAGTCACACGCACAAGGAGCATATGTGTGGCGGCAATGGAGATGTCGAGTTCCTCGAATACCCACTTGTTGACTTTGGGGTCAGGGTGGTTCTTGACGTGAAGGCAAATGCCTGTAACTTGTTGCCTGATTGGCTCTAATTTAGGCCCGATAATCAAGGCCCAGTGATATCTATGCACTTTGTCAGTCGAGTTTGTGGGGTCTGATTGGAGTCGACAAACGAGTTCGCTGGGTCAGCTGCTCTAGAGCCATGCCCACAGGCATAGAGTGCAACGTGAAGGCGATGCTTGTTCTGCGTCATGGCGGTGCAACCATTTGACCATGGAACTCGAACTGATCCCTCAATGGCTGTGGTAGCACATTCAGGATAGCCGGACTCCAGCTGAGGTAGGTTCTGCCACAGTCCTTGTGACCACACGCATACCTATAACCAATAATGTACAGATTGCGGTCAACATCTACCACCCTGCGAGGATAATCTGCGAAGCCACGCTTTTGAAGATACACACATGAGCTCTTTGCAGGTTGACGGTCGGCGGCACGGCAGGCAGGGCATGGAATCTTGTCAACGAGGATATGAGGAAGCCAGACAAAAAAGTGAGGACGGTGGAAGAGGCTTGCAGACAGCTGAAAGGTGGATCGCGCAGCTAGGTACTGGTTCTCAACTCCGTCGTAGAAGGAATTCTGCTGTTAGCAAAGTGTTAAGGGACTAAGGGCGACTAGCCAAGCTTGGGACCAACTCAGGACGACTCTGCAGTCCACTCTGAGTAACCAAGAATGATATTTAGAGTGTAGAACGAAGATACAGTACCTGGAGTCCACTGTGAGTAACCAAAGAGTCTCAGAGTGGACTTGCAGGAGGAGATGTGCACTTCAAGTAAATACTAGCAAACAACTGGCAAGCCACATCAGCCACATCATCAGAAAGTGAATGAGGCGCCACACAAGCGCAGAATGAGGCTAGAAAGATCTAGAAAAGTGGTAGGAAGGAAACTTGAATATGAAGAACATCATGAGAGTAAAATCAAGTAGAATAGAGTGTGAAATCACGAAACCTAACACTCCCCCCTGATTGCGCAACTCCTCAGCCCTAGCAGTTCACAGAACCGCTGTACCTTCACTCGAGGTAAGGCCTTCGTCAGGAGGTCTGCAGGCATCTCTGCAGTGGACACGAAAGAAGGAGAAATGATACCCTTGTCCACAGTGTCTCGCAACCAGAACCAGCGCAAATCCAATTGCTTCATCCTCCCATGATGCTCTGGATGCTTCGCAACCTGGATGGCAGCCTGGTTGTCCATCCATAGAACAGAGCTCGAGGGCACAGG
>JBBPQS010000028.1:0-27960 GCA_038092635.1 Xerocomus ferrugineus
CGTCCAGGAACGGGAGAGGTGGGGGTAAGCCGGGTTACCGAGTTGCGCGAAGATGGGGAGGCAAGCGTGCAAGGTGGCGGCGACGCGTGGTGGTCGCGTTATCAGTTGGGGAATCCGCCGGCGTGGGACTCTGGCGGCGGACACTGCCGGAAAGGCCATATCCCAGATATTTTGTGAAACTTGACTCCACTGTCGGACTGATCGAAAACATCAAGACATACATTGAAACTCCGCTCCGCAACTTCATTCAGTTCAACGAAACAGTTCGCTTGGGCTTGTTCAAAGTGTTGCTATCGCATCTGGATTGGCTGGAGTTATCTACGTGGACGTGATCCAGGATTGGGACCATGTGGAATACTCACGCTAGTCCATGGAAGCACAGCTGGATCCTGACTGCGGCCAGTCACTCGGAGGCACTGGCTTTGGCTGACAAACATCCTGCTCCCGCCGGCGCGAATCATTCTATTGATCGGTTCCAACTCTACGGTGCAACGGTGCGTACATCATGCTGACGTTTCTTCAGCTTGGGATGGCGCCTCTCCCCTTCCGGTTCTAACGGATCTGATTGAATAACTGAAGCAGAGACAGTGTGTACTAAATAATCACGTCGAGTGCTACTTGTTTTCTTACTGATTTACGTTTCAGGCTTGCTCCACCACGCTAAAATTCATGTTCGCACTAGCGTTGTATCTCAAGGTTCAGGCAAAACTAAAGGAGGAGCTTTTTCGGGTTGTTGGAACGGAACGTCTACCGACACTTCAGGATCGTGATTCACAGAGGCACTGCGATGGAAGCCTACCCTTCCGCTGAGCATTGCTCCTGTAACGAGGATAGCAGACTTTTACAAGGGTATGTAATCGACACGCGTTCCTTTAGCATGTTTGTTAATTAAGCGTGATCTCGCAGGGTACTACATTCCGGGGGGTACGATCGTACTTCCGAACGTATGGTATGTATCGTTTATTTGAGAAATGAAGCGCGTGACTGACGGGCTTGATAGGGCGATAGGAAAAGACGACAGGAGTGGATTCCCTCCGGAAGAAGTTGTACCAGAACGTCATCTTGCGGACGAGGTGAAATAGATTCCAACATGTTCGCATTTGGGTTCGGACGGAGGTATGCCGTATGCCAGCTGTTTGTTGACTGTATCCAATCTTGTTCAATAGGGCCTGCCCCAGTAGACGTTTGGAGAGCAACATGGTGTTCACACTGTTTCCGCATATCATCGCGACTGTCCATATCTCGAAGAAGGACGGGAACGGAAATGAAATCCAGCCGTCGCCGTCGTATACTGACGGGCTTGTGAGGTACGCTGGCACTCCTTCAACGCTGCGGATTGATGTTGATATCGTGCGTCAAAAACTACCCACGGAATACCGACGTGGATACCAAGCCGGCCTCGAAGGAGGCGATCTCGAATGTCAAGCACAAGGTCACCCAGTCTCATAAATGCGTACAGACGAGTTCGAGAGCGAAGCTACACAGGGTACACTGTTGTAAGGAACGCACAGCGAGATCTCATCGTCAACGCAAGTTGACTCCCTACACTGTGGACTCGTTTTGGTTCCTTGCAATACTCATGACTTGTAACTCGATTTATCTGAATCTTGCTATTTCTTGGGGGATAGAGTCGACATCTGGTACAGAGTCTTGCAACGTGTACTGATTTCTATAGTCCCCAGTAATTGGCGACGGCGGCGTATCCAAAACTTCCAATGTGACGAAGCAAATGTGTTTCTTTGCCTGAGATTGGCTCCACAGTACATCTTTAGGGCGCATGTCACGTTGAATATCTACTAGATGTACGACCAATGACGCGTGACGTACCACGCAAATTTTCCGTCAGCATGTCACCAGACTACGTCAGCATGGCACAATTGGAATATACCGTCAGTGTGCATACTTACGTGCATAACTTAGACGAGGAGAAACTCGCTAGAATCGAGGTAACTTGAAGCTCAGTGAAGTTCGAATGATGGAGGTTCTTAATTTGTTAGTAACTGCCTGTACATCCTGCTACACGTTGTCTGCACGCTCTACCATTGTCCGTGTGTCAACCCCAAGCCCATTACGCCCATCAGATTCAACTGATTCACCTTCCTCGTCTACCTAGGTCCTTTGGGGCCCCTGTCCTGCCTGTTGTCAGTCGCTCGATTGGTGACCCAAATTCCGCCATCGTGTTCTGTCCCGGTCTATCCATAATTCACCTGTGTTTTCGGCTCCTCGCTGCCACAGTCAAATACCACTGTTCGGCCTTCCCTATTCCATTGCCTAAATTTCAGCTCTTCAAGTTCGCGACTTCATCCCGTCGATCGTAGTATCTAGCTGGACTTTGCCTTACTATTTTATTATACCCTCCGCCCTACCCATACCCCCCTGAACTCTGTCCCTCCATCACTGTCTCGTCCAACTGCCTTTCTCGCCCATCGCTCTCATCGTTTCAATTCTCGTCAAGTTGTCAACCGCATCTCGTCTTTTCCTGTGTTCATCATCGGATTTTCCCTCCGATCATCCAATTTCGTCACTCTTCACATCCGTCTCCGATGTACCAAAAGGACTACAACGAAATTGGTTTCCAAATCACTGGCGAGTTTTAGCCGACTCCGGACCGTCTGCCTGGGAATACTCACTTGTTTCATGTAGTTATCCGATTGACCCTCTCACCCCGACTTTCCGGGCGGGTCGTTTGTGTGACTATTCCGGGTGTCGATGATACGATCGCATGTTCTGGAATTCTATCAGAGCCTAGCATGTGGAGCTTGGCCACTACTCCCTGTTGCATGACATGTGTACATGGCAGGTGCCACTTGTTTCCAGTCAGTGATCCTCTGTCATCATTCAGATCACAGAGGGAATTCCTTTGTGGATTGATGGCAGCACTTGAGAGTAAGTCCCATGTGTTCCAATGTGTTGTTTGTGCTCATAATAATGATTCAGTTCATGAGAGACTTGTTACAGAACAGGGTGTCCTTCATAGCCTAGGTATCAATCCAAGTAACATTGTTTTCAATGGTTCAGGCTATGGTGATAGACAGATATCCCTCATCAACCTGGACTATGCAGCTCCCTTGGATGGTGCTATATCCAAAACCCCAAAGGGAATGGTAAGTAATGTCAATGAAAGTTTGCTTCACAGCTCTTAGTAATGTTATGATAGAAAACATTACCATTTTTGTCACTGGCAATTTTGCGGCAGATCACAGATAAAAAGGAAGATATAATCTATGAGGTTACAGATGACCTTGAGTCATTCTTTTATGCTTTCATATGGATCTGTGCTCTTAACACTGGACCCAATGGAGTAGTATGCTCTGGACCAAAAGATTCTCACTCTATTGTCCATGGATGGGCAAAGACATCAATAACAAGTGGACTAAGTAAAGTTTTCAATGCAAAGAGCTCATTCATCTATGCCCCCAATAAAATCATTGAAAAACAGTTCACTCCTTACTTCCAGAATTTGAAACCCCTAGCTGAAGAGTGGAGAAATCTGGTAAAAGCAGAGGATGAGCGTAGGTATAGACCTGACTACTCTGTCCCACTATCATCATTGTCCAATCCCCTTACCCACCAAAAAATCATTCATCTCCTTCATTCCTATGCTAACAATCTTCCACCTGTTGATCCTTAGGCATGCTTCAGTTCTCTCAACAATACAATTGTATTATACCAGACTTTCATACACCAGAATACATGCATCTCATCAAATACATTCAAGTCTGTCTGACAGAGTACTTTTTAATCTTCAAAATAGTCTACACAGTTAATCTTTCAAGTTGAGGGACTCGTACACATCACTCGCAGAGACCTATAACCAGTAAGAGAAGGCTGATACGTACAGGATATTCTGCAATCAAGTCGGTCGTCCTTGTTCCTACGACCAACTTCGTCGCATCTAAAATGGCTGGAGCGATGCTTGACACGACCGTTCCATCACCAGGTAATATAATGTTAGACCCCAGCACCACGATCGAGTTGATCATTTCATGGCCGATACGCGTCCACGAGACCACAGCTCATGTACATCGTCCCTGTGCTGAACCTAGTGTCATTCGCCGTCGAGAAACAGGATTTGCAGGCTTGTCTACATGCTGGCTCCAGAGAGGATAGCCGTGCTGTCAAAGCTCTGCCGTGGTACGGCCTATGATCTGGCTGAACTGCAAGGACAGCGAGCCTCCATGACCCCCGACCAATACTTTTTTTTTCCCTTTTTCTGCGCCTGTCCGGGAAAGGATATGGGGCATAATTGGTCGGTAAGGGTGCTATTTCACGAAACCGACTACGATACGTCGAGTGAGTGAAGAAATTGCACGCAATATCGAGAAACATACCTTGTTGTCTTTCTTCTCCGGGGTGTTCCTTACTCTTGACGTAGCGCAATGAACCTAAAACCGTCATAAATAAATGAAAGATCCAATAAAATGGCCATGATTTACCTAAGAATGAGGCGCAGGACATTAAAATGATTGCGAAGAGCGAACGCGTCAAGCAACAGCGCAACGTCTGTGTTACGGCCGTCTGGTTACGTTACTATTCACCTGAATGGCATTAGCCAGCACCAATGACATACAAGACTAGGCACGGTTACAGCTCACCGAGACACTCGTTCAGTGTCTGCGTTCTAGCCCAGAAGGACTGGAGGGACAGGCTGGGAAAGGAATCGACCTGCCCAGTACCTGCGGGCCCCGCGCCCGGCATAGAAGCCAACTTTCTTGATATTGGCAGTGTAGATCATCATCTGGCACAGCCGTAAACGGCATATCTGCCATGTCGAAAATCCGATTGCGCTGATCAGCGGGGTGAGCATATAGAAGGAGCTGCGCGAGAAGAGATACCTGAGCTTGGGTATGACCGGGTTTGGTTGCGCAGATGAAGCCGTTCATGTGGCCATCAAGAAGCTGTGGCACATCGTTCTAGAGTGTGGACAGATCAATGATCGTGAGATCAAACGTCACCAACTATATCCATGAGAATATAGGAGAGGTGTGATACCAGCATGTCGCGCGAGGAAAAGATGCGCTGGCCATGAGGGTCAGGGTTCGCTGCGACGTTGAAGCGAGATGTTCAGTGACTGCGCAAGTCCTAAAGCCAACCACATGGTGCAGCTAATGAATGAATGAAAAGGATCAGGATAACTGAGCGATGTTGTATTGTTTTGTAGTACTGTGGACGGTCGCTGTGGACAAATTTCACCAGTGGCGGCGGGTAAACAAGCCAAACTCTGAACCTCGTCGACACAGGCGGTCACGACAACCACACACACCGACAACGACCACCATGTCGAGACAATCCCGCAGCACCCCACCCCCGCCGTCGTCGCCGAGTCCACAGCACGGCTCGAAGCTGCCCAAGTTCCTGCAGAAGCAGAGTCGTGACAGATCGAGGTCGCTTATGGATCCAGCTGCGACGGGCAGCTCGACGAGCATTGCGAGCTCGAGCTCGTCCACACACACCTCGCCGACGCCCTCTGCTGTGTCGCCCAAGCACACCAGCACGCGCAAGGGTCGGTACGAGGATAAGTCTGCTGGGACAGACGGGGACAGCGAGCGGGACGGGAGCCTCGACGAGATCCCGGTGATCGTCGAGACGTCCGCGGCAGACTCGCCACGGGCGCGCAGTTGGCCAGAGCGGCCACTGAGCAGCATCTCCGACATCCGACCATCCGTATCAATGTACCAGTCTTCTTCAACGCGCATATCCGATCTTCCAACTCGCCTCACTGGCTGGCTCTCGCACACCTTCAGCTCGTCCTCAACCGACCTCTCTTTGCCGACCATTTTGTCCCAGTCGCACATGGCATCCCCAAAGAAGCCAAATCCGCTCCTCACCGCGGCCAAACACGGCAAGGGCCATCTCGACCGCGCCATGCGTTTCATTCTCGACTCTGATTCCACACCAGACAAGTGCACTGAACCAATCTGGCTGCTCGGTGTACAGCATCCTGGCTACGAACCGCCCCCGCCAGCAACGCCAAACCGCCGCCCCTCCGTCGAATCCCGCCGACCCCCCTCATTCCGCTCAAACTCGTCTTCTTCCCTCACTGTCTCCGAGCTCTCACAATCTCAGTCTAGCAAGAACCCTGCTGCCAATTGGCCACCCGTATTCTACGCCGACTTCACCTCACGCATATGGCTCACATATCGCAGCCACTTTGCACCCATCAGAGACTCGAACCTATCATCCCTTGATTCAGATTTGGCCACCGGCGCCCAGGCAGCCACACCATCAAGTCCGCGGCCCAGACGCTGGAACTGGCCAGGGTCCGGCGAAAAGGGGTGGACAAGCGACGCCGGCTGGGGCTGCATGTTACGCACTGGCCAATCACTCCTCGCCAATGCCCTTCTTCATCTCCACCTCGGGCGCGGTAAGCACATGTCCATCCACCATTCTATGCGCTTATATGTGGTCTAGAATGGCGTCGTCCCCCGCTTCCTGTTCGCACAAACGACTTTGCCACATACGTCCAGATCATAACGTGGTTTCTTGATTCTCCACTGCCTCAAGCACCGTTTAGCGTCCACCGCATGGCCCTCGCCGGAAAGGACCTCGGAAAAGACGTTGGTCAGTGGTTTGGTCCCAGCACAGCCGCTGGTGCAATAAAGTAGGCATCCCTCTTGTGAGCTCGAGACAGTACCTAAACATCTCCACAGAGCTCTTGTACATGCATTCCCTGAAGCAGGTCTTGGGGTAGCTGTTGCCGCGGATGGTGTGATATACCAGTCCGATGTATATGCCGCTTCCAACTTGCATAGTGGTTCTCCTCCCCAGCGCTTGAGATCGTCCTGGGGTGATCGGGCAGTCCTTGTACTCATTGGCATCCGTTTGGGCATCGAAGGTGTCAATCCTATTTATTACGAGCCCATCAAAGTAGGTAGCCTCACTTCAGTGTTGGACTTGGACCCTCAACCTCCTTGCAGGCACTCTACACATTTCCCCAGTCTGTTGGCATCTCCGGAGGGCGTCCCTCGTCTTCGTACTACTTTATGGGCTCTCAGGCTGATAATCTCTTTTACCTTGATCCTCACCACACACGTCCGGCGGTGCCGTTCCGCCCCGCCCCACCCTCTTCTATACATGACTATCCTGCCGTTCGCAGCCGCGAGAGCACACCCGATAACGCATCTGACAGGCGCGCAGCGACCCATTCACCCGGTTCACACTCTAATTCTTCCCACCACCATCGTGCACCCACGTCCCCGTCGTCCGTGAGGACCGGTTCATCAACATTCTCATACCATGCACCCCTCTCACCATCTCCTCTACAATACCAGCTTTCAACGGCATCCAGTGTTTCTTCTTCTTCGGTTTCGTCACAGCATCCATCACGTTGGCAAAATGCCAGCATGCCTGCTTCTCCATCTCCTTTCTTCAACGGTGCTAACCTAGACCCCCGAGAACTCGGGGTGGACGAAGAAGATTTGGACGAGGTGGCTGATCACTACGTCTCGCAGTATAATATCGCGGAACTACGGACCTTTCACTGCGATCGTGTTCGCAAGATGCCACTCAGCGGTCTTGATCCCAGTATGCTTCTCGGCTTTTTATGCAAGGAAGAAAAGGACTGGATTGATTTGCGACGACGTATCAACGAGGTCAGGTTTTCAACCCTTGCTTCATTAACGATAGTCTAACACCATCATTAGCTCAACGCAAAATACAAGACAATCTTTACCATTCAAGATGAGCCTCCCTCGTGGCCGTCTGACTCGGATGAATTCATGGGCCTCGAGTCCATATCTGATCCCGATGACATGGAAATGGACCTCGATGAGGAGGATGACAGTGCCGAGGTGATTGATGCCGAGGGTGCAGAAGAACGGCCTGTCCGTACACGTGATGAAGACCAATTCTTTGACACGCGTTCAATGTCCATTTCCCCCGTGTGTAGCAGTGTCAAGGGCGGTGCCAAAGGCTCCGAGGTCGATACGGAGGAAGATCCCATAGGTCCCATCACGCCTGGACCGAACTCGACGTTCGAGGTGGACAACCACGAGGATGCGCTCAAGATGTCAAAGGATGACGACTTTGAAGAGATTGGGCACGAGGACGAGGACGACGATTGGGTTGATCCGTCGATGCCCACGCCGCTCGCAGAGACGATCGAACGCCCGTACGCCCCGCCGATAGCCAAAACCAAGTCGACGAGCTCGACGGGGAGCAACAGCAGCAAGAAGGGCAAGAAGAACAGAAAGTCGAAAAAGGTGGTGCCCATGGTCGGTACGCCCTCGCCGCCTGTCAAGGTAGAGGCGCACTTCCCGTTCCCGCGGTCCCTGGAGGAGAGTTTCCATGAACGCTCCGACGAGACTGGGCATTACGAGAAACGGATGAACAATGCGCGTGCGCGGGACGGCGGACGTACGGAGAGTGGGGGTGTCAAAGCGGTGTTGACGGACGAGGTCCGTTGAGGCGGCTTGGTGAATGAGCTGGCCCTTTTTTCCACTTTGTCTTCCCATTCTGTTTTTCCATCCATTATGGTGGCTCATTCGCCCGATTGTTTCTTTCAATGTCCAGGCTCATTCCTTATGTTTATCCGTGCCTGTGCCGACTCTTAATGAACGTGTATTATTGTCTAGGGATCGATCCCGTCGTTTTTTTGGATCGGTTGTAAGTCTGTAATTATGTATGTTTTTTTTCTTTCACTTAGAGATACCCATCCTGTCTTTTTGCAATGCAACCCATTTTAGCGTCCCACAGCACTTTGAACATGTCTATGTGCACCATCCCGACGTACGTCTACAAACTGGTCCCCTACGACCCCGCCTCCGCGATCCCGCTCAACCCCACCGAGCTCCCCGACACCCTGCCCGTCTCCACGATCGACCAGTCCTCGCGGTTCATCCACCTCTCGACAGCGACGCAGCTCCTGGGCACGCTTACCCGCTTTTTCACAGAGGACACGCGAGTGTACGTCCTCCGCGTGCCATACGCACCGCTTGCGAGCCAGGGGCTCATAAAGTGGGACGACCCCGAGCGGGAGGTGTGCGGGGAGCGCCCCGACGAGGGGACGTTTCCGCACCTGTACAACGGGCTGAGGCTGGGGCGGAGCGAGGTCGATGGAGTGTGGATGTTGGAGCGGGGGGAGGGGTGGGAGTGGGCGGTGGAGAGCGCGGTTAGAACGTGGTTGGTGTATTGAGGTGAGACCGAGTCTCTCTGTGACCGTGTTTCGTGTGCTAATAGTGGGCGCGATCAGGGTACCTTTTGTTGTTTCAGGCGTAATGAGCGCTGAGCGTTGAAAATCCTGATCTGAGATTCCGGGCGTTGACTAGCAAGATAAAAGCCGTGGAGAGCCAGCCTAAAACTTACTACCCACGCGCTCAAAACGTTGGGTGTCATACCGCTTGCCTCGATCAATCCTTGAAACAGGACATGTAATACATGTGTGCAAACTTCTCCGGCCGTTTGCTTCCAAAACGGACTCGCGCAGGAATGCGTATCAAATAGCCAAGCCTTTCAAGTGAGATCACACATCACAAACGTGTGCTCATTGCATCTGAATCACAGATCGTCCGTACCCCGTCCCAACCCACGTCGCCCCTTATCGACGACCTCGGCAAACTCGGCAAGTTCAAGCTCACGCATCGTCACCTTGCTGCTCATCGCGCTCCGGAACGCAACCGAACTCGGCAGACGCACAGGCTGAGTCGACGTGGCATGATTAATCGTTTTCCCCTCTGCAACGCGGATGATGATCATCAACTGCGCGATGCCCTGGTCCTCGGATCAGTACGAGGCCACACGCGCGGCGGATGCACACACCTGGACGTGGCTCACTGAGAAGAGCACGAGGTTGGAGGCGTCCGAGTGGAACGCAAACGTAAATATGAAGATGATGCCAAGCGCAGAGTAGAGCGCAGCGGATTCGACCACCATGGTCGTGGCGAGCTTGTACGCACGGATGTGTTCCTTCCCAAGGATATCTTGCATCTGTTTTCGGTATGCGAAGAGACGGCCGGCGACGAGGAGCGTGTAGACGATGGTCAGGCCGACCTGGAGGCAGAGGTAGGCGAGTTCGAAGTTGATGTTGTAAAAGACGGCACCGGTGGATTCAGCGAGAACAATTAGGGACATGGCTGGTGTGTACAACATCATTAACGATACAAAAAAGACAGGGAAGATGGATACACACCGACCATGGCTGCGAAATTTGCCAACATGGGCATGACAACGCATTTATTCCACTCCCAGAGGACAAAGCAACGATGAAGCTGTCACGGGAATCAGAAAAATAGATTTGCGAAATGAAGGCGTTGACACGAACCAACAAAACTTGCATGAGCCATTCCATGATGTAGTAGCTAGCGCGCAAACACAATCAAAATGTCCGCCCGCAAAAACCCATCGCACATACCAAGTCAACGACATCACGTTTATACGGTAGTTGAACTCGTTGAGGATCAACGCAGCCGGTCCACCAGGCGCATCCCGCAAGTCGATCCATATCATCTCCGTATACCGCGCATTTCCCGCAAACCCAATGGTTGCGAGAACAAAGGTGATCCAGACGTAACCGAGAAGCACTAACCGATGACGAACACTCTTGCCACCTGGTCTCCGGATCAGAGCTACTGTGACCTGCATGGTCAGCAGGAAAAAGATCCCTAGATGGGGTTCGACATGAGATCAAGTGCAGACAGAAATGATCGCTCACCGTATGATATTCCAGAGAGCAGCATGCCGTCGAGACGCGATCTCTCCAGCCATAGGTCGGTGTTGGGGGTATACGAAGACATCAGTGAATGAGTGTCGAGGTGTGCGCGGATACGGCCTGGGTAGTCCCTTTTTGTTATTTCCTGGCGCTTGGCAACGACTTTGTGTATAGATGTTTTCGCCTAGACAAGCAGGATTTAGGGTGCGTTTCCGTGTAACACATCTATTGACAGATAATGCGAGGGTGATTGGACCTCCCAAAAAGTCAAATAAGATCCGACTCCAATGCCTCAAGGATGTTATTTTTAACCGAATATGTGTGGAAGTGTGCGTTACGCACCGACCTGCAAGTTGGAGAAGGACGCAATCATTGCAGAACTGGTCTGCACGCGACCTGATTTGCAATGGCATTGGCACTTCAAGTGTCTGTCGAGAGCTGGGGTAAGTAAACGTGTCACGTCTCCGCAGTGCTTCAACTTGACAGCACGCTTCTCACTCGATGTCTCATCCTCCCATGCCATCGCACCCCTGTTCGAATAAACTCCAGGTCCCAGGGAAGTTATGGAATGACGCAGAAAGGCATCGTTAAGGGAGTATCGAGCACTTGAGACGCCTCCTTGCTAGTTTAACTGGTGAGGAGATTTGCCTCATCACGACAACTGCAGTGGAAACCGGATAGTACGCGATAGGCACATGAACAGCTCATGGTAGGACCATCGCAACGGGGGCAATCACGAGACGTAATGAAAGTAGGGAAACTGGACGAAAGGGACAACGGTGGGAAAGCCACGCTGATATCGATGAAGCTTCAATCTACTCATTTCCGTCAAAGACTATAATCGGCCTTGTAGTCTAGAGGTACGATACTTGCTTTGGGTGATCGTAAATGCAAGTGGCCTGGGTTCGATTCCCAGCAAGGCCCCATTTTTTTCTCTCTAGTTGCACTCATTCAGCCGCTGACATAAAAAGGACTGTAACACCCCGGACGTAAGTAGCCTGCCATGGAAAACTGTGCCTCGATTTTAGATTAGCAGCAGTAGCTATGAATGTGTGAGAATAGATCAACGTCTATATTTTCATCGAACAGCCAGCGATATTGAAACGACAACCCAAAAGACCCTGGACGCGTTGGATGTCAACGAGCGTTATCAGGTGCCGGGGAAGTCAGACATGTCGCAGAAGATGCGAACAATAGCAACAATGAGTAGACCAACCTGATGTGCATCCAGATGAGGCGTACACAAGTCATTCAGCCGTGCTAGCAGTCGAAGGATACCTCCAAATGCCCAAGTCAATCCAGATGGCAACATTGAAGTCGAGCGGAATGGGTGCATCGCGTATGAGTGTGCGGAATCCCAGACGAAGTAATTGATAGAGCGGGACAATCGAGACGAGTCGATCACAGAGAACAAAAAGAGTGCAATGGTGCAAAACATCGACGAAGACTGACCTGGCAGAGCCCGAATACCTTAGTTTTCGGGAGCGTTGTAAATGCAATAAAAACGAGCGCGTGTAGAGGGCCACCACTCCATTGGTGAATAATGGAGATGGAGTTTCCATACTGCAGGCCAATGCAACTCGAAAAACAGTCGCTAGCTGAGGCCACAACAGAGGTCCTGTCGAGCCGACGAACCCACCGCGAGCTCAAGACGAAGCCTAGGAGAGTCCGCAATCAGTGTACATCAACTTACCGAGGCAAACGAGAGGATCAAATCTAAGTATAAAGGCGGCCAACTTACTGGTTGTGAACCTTAAATATGTTACATAAGCAGGTTCCCATTGCATGTGTACCCGGACTCTCTCACGAGTCTTTTCCTAAACACACGATGTTTCGCTGGTAGCCTCATCTCTTGGTTCTTAGAATATGCACAAGCAGTCCCGATACTACCTGGGTCAGTGAGTTGTTCAGATGGTTTATGAACAGCTCTCCCCATGCGAAACGGTCCGATTACCATATTACGCCGTCACACTGCCCGTTGTCACGCTGATCTATCCATCACAGAATGGTACTTTGTTTCCACTCCCATCGGATGAATAATATCACACAGGACTTCCATAACCGAATGCGACATGACCACGAGCCTGCCCAACACGAGTGGGTGAACCCGGTGACTCTACTGACCCGGTGATCGCAGCATCAGGCCGTGTAGTATGTATCAAGAACCAGGAGAGAGTGGTCAATTTTTAAAAGGTATGCATTCACAATCATTTTTTTGGCGAGATTAGTGATCAGCTGTGCTGTCGCTCCGTAACCACAACAATATCGCAATCACTGGCGAACAGCCCTTGATAGGTCCCGGTGACCACCAATAATGTCCTACCTGCGGTTATAAATGCCTCGGAATACTGCTGGTAACCTTTGGCCCTACCCACCACTGCTAGTTGTGCTCCCCAATTGATATCTATCTACCGACAATAGTGTCCACCTGATTGGTGATTCAATCGATTGCTATCCCCTATCTTCCCTATCCACGTCACCATGCCGTCTGTCTTCACTCACGAGTTCGATACACCTACCTACAAGAGCAAGGTTTCCTTCAACACTGGTATTCTCATCAATGGCCAATTCATTGACGGTTCGGAGGGTAAAACCATCGAGTAAGATCCATCGATAGCCCTTGGGTTAGTAGCTGATAGTTTTGCTACCCCTACAGCATCATTAACCCAAGTAAGTCATGAACCCGTTGATCAAAAGTCCCCTCTGATCAACTGCGTCCAACAGCCAGTGGAAAATGTATCACTTCCATTTCGGAAGCCACGGCCAAGGATGTCGACTCGGCCGTAGATGCCGCCCAGAAAGCGTTTGACACCACCTGGGGTTTGAACGCCCCTGGTACTGAACGCAGCGTCCTCCTCGCCAAGTTTGCTAAGTTGCTGGAGGACCATGCGGATGAACTTGCCGCTCTCGAGACACTCGACAACGGTGTGGTTGCTATATGCCTTCGCAGTGGTCCTTACTAAATCATGCCGCCCTTCGTAGGAAAAACGCTTCACCAGGCCAGGACCATCGATATTCCCGCAGCCATCGATTGCATACGGTACTACGCTGGCTGGGCAGATAAGATTACAGGTCAGGTACAAGAGGTATGTTTTCAATTCAACAATCTTCCTTAGAAGTCCTTAGTGCCGGTGGACTCTCAGACAAGCGAAGCAAAGTTGACTTACTCTCGCCACGAACCCATCGGTGTCGTGGGCCAAATCATTCCGTGGAATTTCCCTCGTCAGTTCCAAGGCATTTCCAGCGTCCCGGAGTGATGCTTACCGTGCATCTCTTCAGTGCTTATGTTGACATGGAAACTTGGCCCCGCCTTGGCGACTGGGAATACAATCGTTCTCAAGCCATCCGAATTCACACCCCTCACTGCAATTCGCGCGGCGCATCTCATCAACGAGGCGGGATTCCCTCCCGGTGTCGTGAACATTCTCACCGGATACGGTCACACCGTCGGGGAAGCCATCTCCCACCACATGAAGATTGAGAAAATCGCTTTCACTGGTTCGACGCTCGTTGGCCGTAAGATCTTGGAAGCGTCCGCGAAAAGTAACCTAAAGGATGTGACCTTGGAGTTGGGCGGAAAGAGCCCCAACATCATCTTCGATGATGCGGATTTAGATCAAGCCGTGAACTGGGCCGCCTTTGGTATCTTGTTCGTTTCCCCTGCATCCCAAGCGTCAGATCGAGAACTGACATTCTCCGTAGCTTCAACCACGGTCAAACGTGCTGTGCTGGATCACGTATTTTTGTCCAGGAGACGATCTACGATGAGTTCCTGAAGCGCTTCATCCAGAAGGCCCGCTCGGTCAAGGTTGGGGATCCGTTTAACCCTGAGACCTTCCAGGGACCTCAAGTGTCCAAGCCTCAATTTGATGTCGGTAGTGTCAATGGAATCTGTGGACTCTATCTCATGCATCTGAGTTTCACAGCGCATCATGGGTTACATCGATTCCGGTAGAGCCGCTGGTGCCAAGCTCGAGACTGGCGGTGAGCGTCACGGAACAGAAGGGTACTTCATCGAACCCACCGTCTTCACCAACACGTCCTCGGACATGAAAATTGTCCAAGAGGAAATTTTCGGGCCTGTTGGAGTTGTGATCAAATTCAAGGACGAGGAGGACGCGATTCGACAGGCCAATGACACTCCCTACGGTCTGGCTGCCGCTGTGTTCACGCAGGACTTGAAGCGGGCTATCACGACGGCTCATCGACTCAAGGCGGGTACTGCATGGGTCAACTGCGTGAACCAAGTGAGCAATCAGATGCCGTTTGGTGGGTACAAGCAGAGCGGCATCGGGAGAGAGTCGGGCGAGTATGCGTTGCGCAAGTGCGTTTTCGTTTTTTGATGTGTCGTGCGTCTGTTTATTCAAACGCCGTATTTAGCTACACTGCTGTGAAGGCCGTGCATATCAACCTCGACCTCAAGATTTGAAGCATGGCAAAACGCAAGTGGAGTAAGGAAAGAGGCCCAACTTACATCACGGTGCACGTGTATTACAATTTGATCGCCAACAGGTTTCTCAACTTGACACATCGTCATGAACTTACTGCAGTCTGTTCAATATTTGTACATTATGATACAGCAAATTCATTTTCTTGTTTTCATGCTTGTGCAAATCTATTCGGTCCTTAGAAGTTCGCTGACCAGACCGACCATCTAATGCCTCATTAGGAATGACATCCTTCTCAAGGGTCTGCCCATAGGAGACTGGCATCGGGCACCCTGGTCACTAGACTAGCACGTGCAATGCACGCCAAATGAAGCTAGAACACCGTTGAAAGGAATCGTACAACGCGGGCCGCAACTTGCAGGTTTTGAGATAATAGCATCATGCTCTAGAGACACATCAACGAAACAATCGAACTTTGGCAAACATTCTTTAATCACGTGGAAGCACTCTGCGACGTGCCCTGGTGTTACGAAAATTACCCCGTGACAGCTGCAGAAGTAAGAGATATGTATAGGTTCTCCCTCGTCGTTGTAGGTGTGAAATCAAAAAAGCTAGTATTAACATCCTGTGATTGAATTTTAAACAAGAGCTTCTTACAGACAAGCGAAAATAAATGCAACCCAGAGTGAAGGTCAACATAGCGCCTCTTTCAGACAGCCAACCTGAACTCCAGCACCGTAGACTTGCCAAGATCATATACCTTCTCCAGTTTCAAACCAACCTTCAGACTGCAAGAACGTATGATCAGAACAATTCGTGAAAAAGCGAGGCCAGCTTACCCCAACACGGTCAAGTCATTTACCATTCTTTCCTTCCCATTATGTATAAGCCACATGACCAAGTCTTCTTGATACATCTGGTTATTTCCGTTCCCAAAGTTGGGCAACAATGGCTCGGGTGCAACATCTACGCCGAGATATCTTGCTTTGGAATCGTTGCTTGCAGGGAGCAGGACGTAGTCGTCTAATTATGACACGACAAATCAGGCACGTAAAGACCAAGCAATAGGCAGATATAAACGCACCGATTAACAACCGACTGTGAGGAGCCATGGCATTTACGACGTTCTTCAAGATAACTGCAGCCTCCAAGTCAGGCCAGTCGTGTATAATTTTACGGAGCTGAGTAAAGATTGAAACCAATATCCATCACGACCAGAGGAATCAGTACACACGTAGTACACGTCTTGTCCAGGGACAGGGCCTTGTTCGAAAAAGTTGAGAGGAACGAATTCAATCTGGTTGTTTTGCAGTGCCTCGGGAGCGTCCTCGGCCCAGACCTGGAACGTAAACAAATTAGTCCTCCGTGGCGAAGACATGGGCGCGTGGGCAATCCTGGCGATGCACCGACAAACCGATCAAGATACGAAAAAACGCTTGTGCTTACATCCTTGGCGTGCTCCAAGACCTCGGGCAGGTCTTGGTCAACGATTTTCAGATGCGGGTACATCTTCGAAAGAGGGATAGAGACTGCACCAACACCGGCGCCGACATCGCAAACGGTGTTCACTTCATTCCACGGATAGTCTGAAACATGAATGTTGGGAGCGAAGAAGAAACCAACGAAACTATCCTCTTACGATGCAAAATGGAGAGAGAGCCCATAATACGGCCAAGCCCAACCATAGCACGGTTATAGACCTGGTCGAATACATAAGATGCTGACCCATAGAAGGTAAACTCCCTACTCCATGCTTCTCGGTCTGGACATACCACAATGTTAGCAGACGAACGATAGAAACAATCAAAGGGCGCGGCTTACGTCCTGTTTCACCCAGTCAAAGAAGTTACCATCAAAGCCCGACTTTTTGAGTGCATAGATAAGAGGTGCTTTTCCCGGATCATAACTTGTCGCATACTCTGGTTCTGTCATTGTTTCATACAACACAACTCCACCTTTGCAGACATCCTCCGTTAGCATACGGGAAAGTGCGCCCGGGTCGGAATTTGAAAGTGTAACAAGTGAAATACGGTTGTTTCCAAACGTATTTGGCGCAACTGAAATTGAAGGCAAGTTGTGAATGTAGGATATGAGTGGATGAAAAGCCTTGCCCTCAGTGAAGCACCCTTTGGTTGCAAGGAGACGAAGCACGCGAGCAAGCTTGCCCTTTTCCAGGTTAACCAGTTTGGCAAGCTCGTCGACGTGAAGACCATTTGGAAACTTTTCTAATGCATCCGCGACTTTTGCACGATTAACGACGCCCACACAGGCCCATTCGAAAGACATGGCATACTTGAATGGACGTTCAGACATGTCCTCGTCGGTAATTGTCAAGTATGGCTCACGCTGTTAAGAGTGTGCTCAGGCGGAGCCAATGACGCACACAACTGCTGGCAGGCACCCTCGAGTAGCCTCACGGCTTTCTTGAGTGCCACAGTATTGGTCGCGAAATCAAGGGGGTGATACGTCTTTGAGCGAATCGTAGGGGCGTCATTGCCGCCTTTCTTGTACTCGGCAATGGCCTGGCGGGCGGATGTGGCCATGATCTCAATCAGGGCTTCGAGCTGGGCTTCCCCTGACATGCCTAGAATCGATGGAGGGGAAAGTAGAGATACATCGCCCGAGTCTGCCTTTAAACCATAGTCTTATGAACAAACAAAGATATCGCGGAGCCCGCCCAAGGGAGGTCAGCGCAACGTGTGAAATGCCCTACCGAAACACACTTCGGCGTCCGGGACCGTTCAAGAACTTGGGAGAGTGTTGTGTACCTGACATGGCGGCAGGTCCCAAAATTATTGTGGGAACAATACAATTACGAATTCGCTCGGCCGTTGATGCTGGGAAATTAATGACAGTTGACGGTGCAACGACGGCCAACCAGGCTCAACAGGCTGGGCTGACAAGCTAGAAAACTGCTTCGGTTATGCGACAGCATTGTCGGATGTGCCCGATGGTAGTAACTTTAACATGAAAGCAGTTGGATACTGACACTACTTATGCGACTCAGGACTGGCAATGGTTACACGCTTACTCCAAAATGTTGGGCATTATGACGTGCCTTGCTAAGCAGTCGATAGGGAAAGTACAACAAACTTAGAGCCACCAAGACTTTCTGGCTATCTCTGCGGCGACACCACCGTTTTCGTGCCAAAAAATAGAACATCATCTAAGTATTACACTATGGTGAGACTCCTCTAGCTTTGTTTGCAACTCCGGTTGAACGATAATTGCACGTAGCCTCCATGATTCAGGCAGCCACCCTGAACTCCAGCACTGAGGATTCGGCAAGATCATATGCCTTCGTCAATCGCAAACCAGCCGCGAGCCTGCAATAAGTACATGCGATCAGCATACTAGGCCACAAAAACAATCCATGAAACAGCGAGGGCCAACTCACCCCAACGAGACCACGTCATCCAGCGTTCTCTCCTTGGCGTTATGTACAAACCACATGACCATGTCATGTTGATACATCCGATTGTTTCCATGTCCAAAGTTCGGCAACAATGGCTCGGGTGCAACCTCTACACCGGACGCCTCTACGTTGGGATCGTGGCTGGCCGGGACCACGACGTAGTCATCTAATTACGGGTACAAAATATCAGACGTGTCCCGTAGACCAGCCGATGGCCATATGAAGAACGTTATGGCGAGCAGAGACGCACGTATCAACAATCGACTATGCGGACCCATGGCATTTTTGACGTTTCTCAAGATGACCGCAGCCTCGGCGTCAGGCCAGTCGTGGATGATGTTCCGAAGCTGAGTGAACATCAAAACCAGAACCCATAGCGATTCAAAAATGAACCGGTACACACGTAGTACACGTCTTGTCCCTGGACAGGGCTTTCTTCCAAGAAGTTGAGCGGAACGAATTTAACCCTGTTGTTTTGCAGTGCTTCAGGTGCGTCCTTGGCCCAGACCTGGAATATAAACAAGTTTTAGTCCCTTTTAGCCAACACACGTGGATGTGGACAGTCGTCTGGCGATGCACACACAACCAATCGAAATGCGAAAACACAGAACGTTGTGCTTACATTCGCTGCCTCATCCACGACCTCGGGCAGGTCTTGGTGAACGATTTTCAGGTGCGGGTAGGTTTTCGAAAGAGGGATAGAGACTGTCCCAACACTGGCCCCGACATCGCAAACGGTATTCACTTCATTCCATGGATAGTCTGTAAACGGTATGTTGTTAGCCAAGAGGGAAAAGGTCAACCATCCACTTACGGTGCAAAACGGCGAGAGAACCGGTGACATAGCTGATCCCTTTCATAGCACGATAATAGATCTACTCGAATATATATGTCAGTGATCGATGCAATTAACTAAGCTTCTTACCTGATCTCTCTCGCCCTTCCAGATAACACGAAGTCAGCAGATAGCGGAAAGCATAGAAGACGACTTACGTCCCCCATCACCCAGTCAAAGTAGCTTTTACCCTTGAAGTTCGTATTTTTGAGTGCATACAAGAGAGGCGCTTTTTCGGGTTCGTAACTTGTCGCATACCCTGGTTCTGTCATTGTTTCATACAATACAGTCCCACTTTTGGAGCCATCCTCCAATATCATTTGTGAGAACGCGCCAGGGCTCGAACTCGAACGCGTAACAAGTGAGATACGGTTGTTGGCAAAGGTATTTGGTGCAACTGAGATTGAACATGTGAACATCAAATATGAATGCGTTGGGAATAAAAAGCCTTGCCTTCAGTGAAGCATCCTTTAGTTGCAAGGAGACGAAGCACGCGAGCAAGCTTGGCCTTGTCCAAGTTGACCAGCTTGGAAAGCTCATCGACGTGAAGACCATCTGGAAACCTTTCGAGCACATCCGCGACCTTTGCACGAATAACAACGTCTATACATGCCCATTCAAAACCCATGGCATGCTTTGATGATGTTAAGACAAATGAACGTCGGAGATTGTCCGATAAAGGGCTCACGTTGTGCAGTGTATTCTGGGGAGGTGCCAATGACGCACATAGCTGGTGACAAGCACCCTCAAGTAGCCTCACAGCTTTCTTGAGCGCCACGGTATCAGTTGCGAAATCAAGGGGGTGGTATGTCTTTGAGTGGATTGTAGGGACATCATTGCCGCCTTTCTTGTATTCGGCAATGGCTTGCCGGGCGGACGCGTTGATGATTTCGAGAATGGCTTCGAGCTGGGATTCGCCTGACATTGTTAGGGTGAACGGGGGGAAAGCAGATGGACGAGTTGATAAAATTATCCATCGTCACCCTGCCTTTAAACCACGGTCCGCTCAATAAACACAGGTGGATGTGAAGCCGCCTAGCAAGAGAGGTTATATGTCGTACAGACATGTGAAATATCCTACCAAAACACACTTCGGCGTGGAAGTTGAGTGTTATTATCTCTTGGCCAAGACCAAAGTACTGAGTCTTGTTTCTTCTGTAATAGTTGGCCAATGTCCCATCATTCCGTCGCCAGTCTATCCAAACTCTTCCGTCGCTCATCCTTTACGTGTAAGTATTCGTTAGGATGGGCGGTGAATAATCTCTCCTCAAACTCGCGAAGCAACCTGTGAGAGAGTGCAACGTATCCATTGAATGGCGTGAGTTCACCAGAAGGTGGGGTTCCTATCATGCAGTCCACGATCACACACGCACAATATCAATCCTCTTCCTGTGTACGATATCGACCATACACTCTCCAAAATACTACCTGGTGCAATTGTAATTGTTTCCTTCGCGTTTGCCCACCACCATGTCGAGGCGAACAAACGTCACATCTTTATGTAATGCTGTCTGTCGTGATCTTGTGATTTTGCGAGACACAGATGAGCTCCCTTTGGACCAGTCGAGACGTTATGGTCCCAAACCTTTGTTTGACACCAATACCGCTGCTTCATCATCCTCTTCTCAAGGTATGTTGTACTTCCTCGCTTTCACTCGCATTTCTTATTCGCGATTAACTTTGATTCTCAATAATATTCCATAAGCTTTTTCCATTACCCCGTGCACCAATACTATCATCTTGATTTCCATTCATTTTTTGTTAGTGTTCGAGTTCGTCTCTCGTGCGTACCCTAGTGTTCTTATTTTAATTATAACATATTTTTCACAGTAGAGAACAAGGAACTTCCCGGGTCCCGTCGGTGACTAGATTGTTATGCAGAGTTCAATTCTCACAATCAATTTGCTGATGCTGGGAAATAGATGATGCAACGAGGTCGCGCTGATTCACCGGCCCCCAACAAACCGGAAAGGCGTCGGTGATGGCGTTGGATGTGCTTGATAATATGACAATGGTGGGAACAACCCAATTCCTAGAGCCCTCTGGAGACGCAACAGTCAGAGTTCCGCATGCACTAGCGGGTGAATATTCAATAGGGTATATTGCGGCAGTGTTGGAGCGAAACCTTACTCTGAGGACAAAGGAGAGGTCAGGACGTGGGCTAAATATGTTGTCAACGACGAAACCTTTCAGGTATACAAGACCAGTAGTAACATGATTGGTTGACAGACGTCAGCACGAACGAAATGGGAACCAATGGGGATGTCGCAGACAATACTTTGGATCATAGCAACAGCATCTCCATCGAGGATGAGAATGCACACAAAAAATGCTCAAAACTGCCAGGAGCTAAAAAAATCGACAGTTTGAGAGCAAATAACGATCGGGTTGGTTTTCATGCTTCAGATGAGATCCGGAACAATTGTGGGAGAGAGCATGGAGGTATGTATACCGAGACGAACTGGTCAAGAGAAGAAAGATATTGCGACTCCGCCACAACGACACTCAAGAGAACCATCGATCGAAGTACAACTGCACAGTAAGTTCCGGGTAATTCGCAGGCTAGTACCATGACTGTCACCCGGTATCAGCGGTATATCTCATCACCAGCACTGACTGAGTGGTGAGAATGTACCTAATCATTCAATATCGGCCACTAATATATGCTTACTCGGAAGCCGAGCATACCAATGAACGCCTCCACAGTGCGTGGAGGACAACACAGCCCCCTTGGCTTTCTGAATCGAAGCACCTGCATATTTTCCATTTCTCTCCCCCTCACATCTCACATTCGGTTCCGCTTCTTAGTGTTTCGTCATACCTAGTCCGCCCGTTGACGGTCCCTTGAGTACCTTTTCACTCCTCTTGATTCCCATGTCCGTTATAGAGTGTAAAAACCTCAGTTTGATCTGTGGTTAGGATCATCACGTTCTTGTCTAGTTCACCTTGACCGACGGACCCTACTGTGCCCGACGCGCACTTCAAGTTGCCCCATCTCGTCCTCCATGTCTCACTAGAACTTAGTGGGCCGCCGCTCTGCTACCACCGTAGGACGCAGCCTTTCAGCAACCAAGTTCCGTAACAAGCTGCGAATCGTCGTAATCACCCATCCGGCTTTTCAAAGTATACGAGGAAACCTCATGTTTCTGCCAGATAAGCCCAACATTCCGCCTGTCGAAAGATATGTGAGGTGATATGTTGCCGTTATGGCCCCTAGTACGGATCGACGGTCTGCAGGGCTCGAATCACACACTTATCATAATTTCCAGGAACGTTTGAACTCGTAAAAGGCCACCCACTCGTTTAGGAGAGATGGGAGACATGAACAGCGATGCAACGCGCATCAATGAGGATGGCATTGAAACAAATGAGACTGACGATGCCGTATTGGCATGGCGCAACATGCGGTTGCACATTGCACGCTGCGGGGCAGGGTCAAGATGGTTCGAATCGAGACCACTAGTCGAATACGACCATGCATGGGCAGTGCAACCGCAAGCCGTCAGCGGACATACCTGCATCCCGCATGCAGGCATCAGTAGAAGAGTTGGTCAGAGCAGTGAGCACATCGTCGATCGACATACCATGACTGACGCCCACGTCATTGAAGCTTGCATGTCAAACGGATGGGGTGCGCTATATGACAACGAGAGGCGACTCACAGCATGATCGCGACCCCGAGCCTGAAGCTTTGAAGGAGCAGTGCCTGCCATTACAGCACCATACTACACCGATCATCGATCACACACGCGAACCGCAGTGAGTATGATTCAGACACGTGGCAACCGCATGTGTATACAGGAGTCTAAGGCAGGAGTCACGGGAAAATTGGCCGAGGGCTACTAGCTCTCTTATAAACGCATATACCTACGGAGGCATTCAAACGGAACTTATTGCAAGACTACCGTAGGGTATCCCCAAAGTTTGCTAGTCTATTTCCCCTGTCACAGTGCTATGTAGTTGCCCACTGCTTCCGTAAGATCGCAACTCAAAAGCACGTAGTTGATGCAATGCTACCAGGTTCACCGCATCCATGTGAACCTTCATTAATCATTACCACAAGCTTTCTTATCGCGTGATGCTCCGTCTTGCGTGATCTCTCGTGGCTTCGTCTGTCATTGCACATAAGATCTATTTGACATGTTGAGAATGTATTGAATATTCGTCTTGGCTCTTATCTTGACTTGAACAGCATACCTCCATTAATGGACTAATAGGAGACACCGCTACCGTGGACGCAGTAATCACCAATGGTCATGCTGGTAGATCCACAAAATTTTAGTTCATTTCCGATCTTCGGATCATTGAAAACATGAGATGGGGCTAGCATACGCCTGAGCGGAGATGGCACATGCTACATTCACCGGCCCATCAGGAATCTCCTGGTTGATACTGGGGTCCCTACATTGAGTGATTTGTCATTGCAGAGACTCGATCCGAAACTTGCAGACTTTTTAGTCGTCACTCCAGTTCAAGGAAGTACGTGTAGGTGTCACGATATGACACTGATGATAAATGTTCTGGTCCCAGTGTGAATCTGCATGATAACAAATGTCATGGCAGAACATCCACAGGTCAGCCGACCACCGAACTGAGTTGTGGAGTGAGTAGAGCTGCGGAAGCTTAGGTTCTCACCATGAACGCCATACTACTACTGCCTTGTTGTCAAGCCATTTCCGATCTCGGATGGACAAGTAGTATCCCACGGGCTAGACATTGTACTACTATGCCGTAGTACAATGACGTAACTTTGATCCGATGTTAGTGGATGACTCTACTAACTGCAGAGCTCGCGCAAGATATTGCCTATGCTCTACTAACCCGGGGATCATTAAATCATGCCGTGTAGTATGTATAATTGTCTCAATTCAAGAAGCCAAAATTGGGGGAGAGATGGCCATCAAAGGTATGTCATCACGAGCATTCTTTTTTGTTCCGTGATTCCGAACTCTGCAGCCGGTAGGACCGTTCCGACCGTCGCCGTAATGATAACAATTTAGCGAGCACTGGCTTCGAACAACCCTTTCTGGGTCTTCAGTTACAACATATAAAATGCCTTCAAAATCATGCCTGTAAGTGTAACCAGTCTACACACTAGGTGGTTAACATCGTTCTACGGTAACAGACCCAGCGACCACTTAATTTCTAGTTCAATCGACCACATTCTCCCCTATCATCTGTCTCCTCCCCATTCGCATTCACCATGCCCTCTGTCTTCACTCACGAGTTCGATACGCCTGCTTACAAGGGCAAAGTTTCCTTCAACACTGGTATTTTCATCAATGGACAATTTACCGATGGTTCAAATGGTACCTCCATCGAGTAAGATCCATCTACAACCCTTTGATTTAGTTTCTAATAATTTTCGTGCCTCTACAGAGTCGTCAACCCAAGTAAGTCATGTCCGCATTTGCACAAACGTCCCTGCTGATCAGCTACGTTCGTCAGCGAACGGAAAGGTCATCACTTCCGTTTCGGAAGCCACGCAAAAGGACGTCGATACAGCCGTCGATGCCGCCCAGAAGGCTTTTGACACCACCTGGGGTTTGAATGCATCTGGAACTGAACGCAGCATTCTCCTACACAGACTTGCCAAGTTGATGGAGGAGCATGCAGATGAGCTTGCCGCACTTGAGGCACTCAACAATGGTGCAGTCGCCGCATGTATACGCAGCGATACTCCACTCAATCGTTTCACTTTTTGTAGGAAAAGCATTTCACGTGGCCAGGAAAGTCGACGTTAACAAGGCCATCGAATGTATACGGTTTTACGCTGGTTGGGCAGACAAGATTTTTGGTCAAGTACAAGAGGTATGCTTTCAGCCGAACAGTTGTCTTGGGAGCGCCTCATGTGATTTTTACAGACAAGCGAAGCAAAGCTCACTTACTCCCGCCACGAGCCTATGGGTGTCGTCGCCCAGATCATCCCCTGGAACTTGCCATGTTGGGTTTCTGCTACATTCGTCATGAATCTGTGCTCACCTACGTCATCTCTGCAGTGGTCATGATGGTTTGGAAACTCGGTCCCGCCCTTGCAACTGGGAATACAGTCATTCTCAAGCCCTCCGAAGTTACACCCCTTACCGCAATACGCACGGCCCATCTCATCAATGAGGCTGGGTTCCCTCCCGGTGTCGTCAACATTCTCACGGGATACGGTAACACCGTCGGGGAAGCCATGTCTCACCACATGAAGATTGAAAAAATCGCCTTCACGGGTTCAGCATTCGTTGGGCGCAAAATCTTGGCAGCGTCTGCGGAAAGTAATCTAAAGGACGTGACATTGGAGTTGGGCGGAAAGAGTCCCAACATCATCTTTGATGATGCGGATCTAGACCAAGCTATAAACTGGGCTGTGTTCGGAATCTTGTTCGTCTTTCGATTGCTAAGCATTCAATGGTACGAGAGCTAACTCCATCTGCAGCTTCAACCAGGGTCAGACGTGCTGTGCTGGATCACGTATCTTTGTCCAGGAGACCATCTATGACGAATTCTTGACGCGCTTCATTAAGAAAACCCGCTCGCTCAAGGTTGGGGATCCATTCAATCCTCAGACGTACCAGGGACCTCAGGTCTCCAAGATTCAATTTGACGTCAGTAATGTCAATGCAACTTGTGTACTGCATCTCACGCATTGGAATCCTGTAGCGCGTCGTGGGTTACATCAACTCTGGTAAAGCCGCCGGTGCCACTGTCGAGACTGGCGGTGAACGTCACGGAAGCGAAGGTTACTTCATCCAGCCCACCGTCTTCAGCAACACTTCCTCGGACATGAAGATCGTCCGAGAAGAAATATTCGGGCCCGTTGCGGTTGTGATAAAATTCAAGGACGAGGAGGACGTAATCCACCAGGCCAACGACACTGTGTATGGTTTGGCCGCGGCTGTGTTTACGCAGAACTTGAACCGGGCCATCAAGACGGCTAACCGGCTCAAGGCAGGTACTGCGTGGATCAACTGCGTGGGCCTGGTCAGCAATCAGGTACCGTTTGGCGGGTTCAAGCAGAGCGGCATCGGGAGAGAGTCGGGCGAGTATGCATTGCGCAAGTGCGTTTCGTTTTCTGATCTGCCATGGCTCGCTTGTTGAGACATCGCGTTTAGCTACACGGCTGTCAAGGGCGTGCACATCAACCTCGGCATAAAGATGTAGAGCATAGCGAAGCACCCACCAAAAAACAAAGCGAAAAATCAAAGCACATCACGGTATATGGGTATTAGCATCAGCAGGTTTCTGGACTACCTTATTTTTGGCGCGTAGACGCGAACATACCACTGTTCAACACAACCTTTGCACAGACTTATACATTACCAGTAGATTCACACTCTTGTTTTCATGTTCTGCAGAGCATTTTTAGACACATTCGCCGGGGAAAGCATAGACCTTGAGTTCTTCGCGCGTAATAGTCGTTGTCTCATTGTTAGATAGCAATCAGTGAGCCAAAGCACTCACCAAACCAAGCCTGGAGGCCTTGTGAAGAATCAAACGATACGGGCCACAAGTTACAGGCCCGATGACGATACTATTATCATGATGTTCTCGAGGCACATCAACGAAAAAGTCGGCAAATGTCGACGACAATCTGTTCGATTACACTGAACCTGAAGTGTGTCTCGCACCTAATAAGTTAATCCCGTCACGGCTACAGCCGTAAGAGGGAACATGCATAGCTTCTCCTTTGTTAAGGGGTGCGAAATATAAAACTTGCAATGACATCCTGTGATCGTATGAACCCGGAGTTGGGCTCCGTCAGGCACCGACTCTGAACTCCATCACCGAATATTCAGCAAGATCATACACCTTCTCCAATCGTAAATCGGCCACAAGTCTGCAATAAGTGCCGCCATGCTAAGCCAAACACAGATAATTCGTGGAATGGCGAGGCAAACTCACCCCAACGCGATCAAATCATCCAGTGTCCTCTCCTTCGCATTGTGTACGAACCACATGGTCAGGTCCTGTTGATACATCCGGTTATTTCCATTCCCAAAGTTTGGCAACATTGGCTCGGGTGCAACATCTATACCGAACGATTTCGCGTTTGGATCATGACTAGCAGGGACCACGACGTAGTCATCTGATTACGGCGCGACAAATCAGTGTGTCAGATCGACCGGGAAATAGGCAGGGAGACGCACGGATTAACAATCGACTATGCGGCGCCATGGCATTCCTGATATTCCTCAAGATAATTGCAGCCTCTGCGTCAGGCCAGTCGTGAATAATGTTGCGGAGCTGAGTGAACATCAAGACCAAAATCCGTCACGATCCAAAGAAAGGCCAAACGAGCCGGTACATACGTAGTACACGTCTTGTCCCTGGACAGGGCTTCCTTCTAAGAAGTTGAGGGCAACGAATTCAACCTGATTGTTTTGTAGTGCTTCAGGTGCGTCCCTGGCCCAGACCTGTAATATAAATAAATTTAGCCCTCCGTAGCCGCACGCGTGGATGTGGACAGTTGTCTGGTGATGCACAGACGAGCCGGTCGAAACACGAAACCGGAGAACGTTGTGCTTACGTCCTTGGCCTGCGCCAAGACTTCGGGCAGGTCTTGGTCAACGATTTTCAGGTGCGGATACGTCTTCGAAAGAGGAATAGAGACTGTGCCAACACTAGCCCCAACATCGCAAACGGTATTCACGTCGTTCCATGGATAGTCTGTAAAAGGTGATATTCAGAG
>JBBPQS010000029.1:0-27581 GCA_038092635.1 Xerocomus ferrugineus
GTATAATCAACAGTAATGATGGCACACAACCGGCCAGAGTGCATATAGTCAGGCGCTCTCGCAGGGAAAATCGGTCACGACGTGCGTGTGCTCAACTTGAATCTGTACTTATAGGATGTTCACGAGAGAAAAAGGTGTTCCGTACCTGTATATGGTAAAGTCGCCATTATGCGATACCTCGTGGATGGTTCGCATGGAGATTAATAACATTGTTTCAGGTCCTGAGGACACCCAAAGCATGGAGCTCCGAGAAGCGGGAAAAGAATGATCCTGGATCGCCCGTTCAACAAACGTGAGGAAAGAAAAAACCATTCGGGTGAACGACTGACGCGCTGAAACATGATGAATGACAAGTGAAATGGTGGATCCTTGGCGTTCTCCATGACTGGATGATAAGGCTCATCGGCAGCATAAAGCCTACAGAAGGGCTGTCGAAGCCACCATCTATCTTTGGTGCAACTCTGAGCCGGATCCGTCCCGAAGCAGAATGGCTTCATCAAACATGCAGTCACCTGACAGTGACAACGTGGTCCACTCCACCTGACCCTGGCATCATTGGCGCATGCACGATCCAGAACTTGACGATGGCCGCAAAAATGGACAATGAGCAGCTCAGGAGGCGCCATCGCACACATGTAAAAAATTCTTTTGGAAAATAGCCGGAGATCGATTTGGAAGGACGTCGTTGTTTCTTATCAGAAATCTTGCCTTATGGGAAATACAGAGGGTGTTGAATAGTCTGGGATGGAGTGAGGTCGCAGATCGGCATCTTGTTTCATGCTTGTTTCGTCCTTGGTCACTTGTGTGTGTGAATAAGCAGTAAATAGGTGGCACAGACGGACGTCGCGTGCGTGTGTGGCAGCAAGCGCCGGGTAGGCGATGGGAGGATAAAGGCAACGCGAGGGTGAGACAAGGCTCACAAGCGCTAGTACGGGTATGGGTTTGGGGTGACCCGTGCTCGATATTGATCGTGATCAACCAAGTGCAAGTCCGTCAATGAGCACTCAGGGATCCATATCCATCACGGGTATCGGACAACGTGTTAGTTTTGACATGATACTTATGTACCGACTACGCATGCCCCTGTTCACGACTCGGACAACTCCGTGGTCACGTATACCAAGATGTTGATCCTTCAAATGTGGATACTAGTGCCATCTCACAGGCTGACAACGGCGTGAAATGGTTGGATGGCGACAACTCCTGGTTGAGGAACTCTGACTGCATACATTACCTCCAAGAACCTGAGCCTGGACGAGGTCAAACTGGACGCTCCGGAGCTGCTCGACCTGTTGTCCGACAAGCCCATTGAGTTTCCCCATGTTATGTCCAGCGCTGCACCACTCCCAAGCCAGTTCTGCAATGATTCGGCAGCACCAATTGACTGGTCTTTCTGGTATTAGCACTTTTTTACCGTGTCAAAAACTAGTTTTAAACACACGTCAAAAATCCTCTCCAGGCTACTTAGAGTCTAAACCCGCAAAAACGGGACGAGTTTTTCACGGAGCCCCAGCGGACAGAACTTAGTCTATCACACCAAGATGATCTTCTTTGATAGTCCCGATGGCAAACTTCAAGAAGTGAATACGAGTGGTTGTACAAGAATAGAGGACACACAATTTCTGTTGCATCGACACGCGTTCCTACTATTTTGAGTCGGACGCGCGTATTTTTCTCGATAATCTGGAAAGTTGTACGTATCCCTGGTGAATGTTGAGGACAGAGAGGTCGATGGTGCCTCATACCTGGTCTTCTGATGCAAATGACGGGGGATTCGAATTTGGATCGAATTTCATATCCGGATGTATAAGCTAAAGATGCAGTGAGCAATTAGAGTGGCAGATGATCAAGATTCTCACTTGATGGGAAACGAAAACCTGCAGTGGGCCGACGTCCGCGAAGAAACCCATCTACAGCTACGGGTCAGGACGACGGTATTCATGGAACCGTAATTGGTGCACACCTTGTTGACGTTGTTAACCACACCATCCACCACTTCACCTTTGAACGGCTTGAACACGATGGCCCGGTACCGCGTAATGAACTCGGCTTGGCCGCTTCCACTGATGACCATTCCTTTCCCGATGTCGAGGATAGAAACGACGGCTATGATATAACCGAATGCTCCTGAACATGTGCCCTCTACATCTGCATACAATTTGGACTCCAAGAATTGGAGCATGCGAGGGCCAAAGTAAGACGGGTGTAGGAGGATTGTGTGTGTTAATTCTTTCTGTAGGGATCGTTGATGATGCGAAACATCGAGAAGACAGGCCGACTCACGATGAAGAACATGTTGGATGCAAGTATCGAGGAGCAGACATTCCTCGATTATGTAACGCTGGTGATTTACATAAATGGAAGTCGAAGTTGAATTTGTTCTAGATCGCATACCACAACTTGAAAGGGACCTTCGACGCGATGGCGACGTATTCAGCCTTCTTCTCGTCTGGCCTACTTGCACCACGCATTTCCAGATGTACGACGCCTGTCTTGCCCATGGCCATCGCAACCACTCCTGTCGACACCGTTGAACCCACACAGATCCCTTTGAAGGCTCCGGAAGCCTACACAAATGCTGAGCGTCCTAGAATGCGCAGACATCGTTCCAGCATCAATATTGCCGCGAATCCTATGGCGCTCATCAAATCTCCTGTCAGAAACGCTGGTGCAGCCCTGCAAAGAACAGGCATCATGTCTCCTACGCGTCATCGTGCTGCTAGCGTAGGGATGAGCGGAGCCTCTGAAGATAATAGTCTTTTTGGTAGACTGAGAAGTGGAAGTGTGGGTGGTTCAACCAATCCACCCAAACGGTAAGTATTTGAACCACATGCATGACCTGTACTAATAGTATCGCCAGTTTGCGCCGAGCGGTCCGTGCCCCCATCCCCCTTGTGCCACCGCCCAACGTGCCACTCCCTGCACTCCCTTCCTCCCCAATCGCCAAGCGTGGCTCGCTTCCGCCTCCTGCTATTTTGGGCCCCATTCCACGACAGCTTTTCCCAACAACATCATACACAAACGAGAACGTTTATCCGCCCAGACCCCTGAGTCTCGTTTCTACTTCCAAAATTCCCATCCAATTATCACAAGGTCTTTTTGGATCCTGCAGTGATACAATCGACGAGGTGACAATGGAAAACTAAAAAAAAGGTTGAAGCTGAGTGCTCGATGCACTCTCCGGACCTCGTCGCGCTGGTCGCGCCAACATTGTGTATTTCTCCATTTATCTTTAAAATTATATCCGACCTAATTCTGATCGCTTTCGCACTATGTCACCGCCATCAGCATCCCGATTATCATCTTGCTTCGTTCACTTATTATGATTGTGATCTATAATCGTTACTACTTGTGCTCAGTTATGTCTCCCATATGTCGTATCCTGCCTACTAATTGAAGGAGTTGCATATGCTCCGAGATCTGTGCCGCTTTCCTGACACCCCTGAGTTCATACGGTACTCATTTCAATCAAATGGTACAAGAGTACCCCCAATTAACCTTTAGCAATCTGTCGAAACCGAGCGCTGACTGAAAATCGTCATCCTATCCATGCAGGGGCGCGAGCTCTGACTCTTACACATCCGTGTGATATGCGCCTCAAGTCATTCAGCTTGGAGAACAGAAATAAGTCGGAGCGAGCAGACGAGCTCTACTCGTCCAGTCGTCGCAATCGGCAAGAACTGAGGCCCAAGGTCTGGATACCGTTGCCATGGAACCCGCAATTACGCCAGCGATCCAACTTCCGAGCGGGTAAAAAGTGCCACAGCAACATATTCAATCAATACAGTATTATAAGCCAATGGTTTTTCTCTTGGTTGGTGAGACAGAGTCATCATCACGAGCAGCGGCCCAATGTGATTCCGTTGTAAGGGCCATCGTGGTCCACCTCGACACTCTCAAGGATGTTAGGCACTTCACCGTCAATGCATTCTTTGCTTTTGTTTTCTTGACCTATTGTTGTCAAGGCGACAGATTTATAGCCCATAACAATTGAGATTAAGCGAATGCTTGCCAGGACAAGTTCCCCACGCCCCCCTGTCTGCGATGGGCACTTATAGCCCAAACTCTTTCCGGGTGCGATCGGAATGGGATCTTTCTTGTTGGTGATACGCGTGATGGGCATATTGGCATCGACATAGTCTGCAAACTCTTGATTACCAACATGCGGGCAACCATAAGTGATGGTTTTGAACGATGTGGAGGGAGGCGACCATGAAGGAAGGCTGTATTAAGGGTAGCGAGTGCAGCTCCTGCGTACATTGGTTTCGCAAGACGATAGTATTAAAATGCCAATCAGGAATGTCTGATTGTGGTCCGGATTGGCATGACTTACCGAGGGAGTGGCCAATTGACGTCACAGAGTTGGTTTGATATTTGGACATTACCGACTGAACGGCAGAGAGGACTTGTAATGTCGCTCTGTTAGGACAGAGGATCAGGCCTAGGTCTCGCTCACAAACTTGATTCTAGATACAAACTTGGAATGTTCCTCCTGGAAACCTTTGTGCACCTCAACACCAGTGGGAATGTGAGAGACGAGTGACGAATCTAGCGGGCCCTTGGTGAGATGCGCGTCTGTGGCGAGCGCTTTTCTGTTATGTTACATGATCATTACTTGTGCATCGGCGACCGTATTGAAAGTGACAAACATTTGAGAAGTATTTGTTCCGTGGTATGCCACGACGACCGAGCTGAGCTTTTTTGCGTATCCGACGTACCCAGTGAAACGTCACTTCATCTGGATAACAAAAGCCCAGTCTAAATCTCACAATATTGAGTAACGACTCCGTCCCCGCCATTTGCCTCGATTTTGAAGTCAGGTTGCTAGAACAGGCAACTATCCCAAGGGAGCGTCAAGTTCAGGAGATAGGTATAAATGGAGGGTGTTAGTAGCTGTTTACCTCCACAATTCCATGTGTTGACTTTCGGCCCACAATATGCGGCCTTGGAGAAGTAAGTGTAGGTATTGTAGCTGTTGATCTCATCAGTCGTCAGTGTAGTGATGGTCTGCCTCGAGAACAGGGTAGGGGAAGCCTGCACAGCGGCAAACCCAAAGAGAGCGGCAACGAAGATAGAAACCATGGAAGCTGCCAGCAGCGGTGAAGAAGTTGAAGTTGAGGTGGGTCCAAGAAGCCAAGTTGTTCAGTCTGGCATGACCTCCACTTTATAGGTTCTTGTCACGGAATCTTTTGCAAGAAATTGACCGAGAGGATAAGTCGTGTGAACGTGGCTTTCAACGCGACCGTAGTGGATGCAAACCGACCCACGAGTCCACGACACGAAGCGAAAGCGACCGCCGAATCTTTCCGAGCGATTGTTGCCAGTCGCTGGATCGTTCTACTGAGGTTACGGGTATGGAAAAGAGCCCGGATCGGAAATCTGTAGTAGAATGTTATAGCCTACTTACCTGGTAGTGCTTGTCAACACACGTTATATGTGCCGCGATTACTACGATCATTCCAGTGCCTAGTGACCTCCGTAAGATCAGAACAGTTGTTCGAGTCTGACCTGTGAACACGGAGAACTCCGTCGACTTGAGCAAAGTTACTCAGGACTTCCTGATTAGAATTTAGCGTAGTTCACTAAACTGAACAGGTGGAGGGTTAGCGTTATTTCTCACATGTTAGTCATACGCCCCTGTCACCGCTACTTGCGGAATCATGAGGGTATCGGAACACAGTGTATGGACACAAGATCAGTTTCATATCAATTGAATATGCGGCAATATCTCAATCACAATCGCACCCGCTGGTTCCTACTCTTCCCGGCATAGAGGTACACTCGGCTGCAAGATATACGCGTACATCGGATCCATATTGATTGACGACGGACAAAAGCACATCAACACCATAATGTAATGATCTCGCAAGAAAAAGAAGCTGTCGGTGTATCGCACCATGGCCTCGGAACGTGCATAAAATAAGAACAAAGGCCTACGGACCCAATTTTAAACCCGCTATTCAAAATCCCTTTTGTAGGTTTGGATTCTCATCTACTCCTCGTCTTCGAATCGCAGTATCTGCGCGTCCTCGTCGATAGGCAGGTCTCTGTAGCCATTGCGAGACCGGTATCCCATAGCAAAGAGATCCACCCTAGACGCAACGTATTCGTACGCGATGCTTGCTAGTCCAATGAGGAACCAAGGCACGGAGGCCAGGGTATCTAGAACGCCAGAGCCTGAACTCCTGTACACACCCGAGTGGTCTCCGGGAAGTCGAATTGTTCTGTGGAGTCGAGAATCGAGTCAGTAAACTACACACTTTCATATACCGGAAAGCCTACCCTCGAGCGAGCCCACTCTTCTTGTACCACCACCACGCGACGAGTACCGTGATTGCAAAGGGGAACAAAAGTACCATGATCCAGAAGGGCGCGCTGTGTCCCCTAATTCCAGGACAGAGGTGGGGTGTTCCCCGGTCAAGTCGCTCACCTCCTTCACAGCTCGAGTGGGTGACTTTGCGGTATGCGGTTCGTTCATACCAATATTCTTCGTTACCGCGGCAAGAGTCGTCATTAGGGAGCGGCGTAGTCTCAGAAACTGGGACGCATTTCCCTTCATCATTCTTCATGTGATTGAATTCACTGTGAACAAGTCGACGCTCTTGGAAAGGTGATTTGTAGGTGATCCAACTTACCACTCAAAGTCTTCCGCGCCACAAGCACAATTGTGGACAAACTCGTGCACCGCCTTCGCCTCCTTGCCAACAACGCAATTGGCGTCGCGCTTACGTCGTTGATAAAGTGTCTGCAGACGGCGGGCGTTTATGATTATACTGACACAAAAGATAGAGATATACCTGGCGACCGAACAGGCACGCCTCTGTTCTTCCCTCACTCGGGCTCCATAGTTCAAAGTCATCATGAGCTGGATCATCTTCGCTCAATTTGCCTAAGAGGAAACCCATGAGTTTTCTGCGGAGAAAACACCCTTCAGGAAGTGCAAACCTACATTGTCGGTGAGTCAACGATGAAAAGTCAATGTGTACGATCGTTGACGACGAGGAGCCAGGTGCATGCCCAAGAAGCATGAACTTCCTGCTCGTATCTTCGGGAACCGAGACGATCGTGTTGATTCTCAGCTTCTCATTACTAAACTTGAACTCTCGCCACGAGAGACCCTCATCCGTGGTGAACAAGACGTGATCCGTTGGCTCTTCGTCGTTGACGATTAAAATGATTGACCCAGAGTCACCAAATTCCCAGAGATGGGCGTCCTTGTGGACTTCCTCCCAGGTGAAACCACCGTCGCGAGAAAGGAAAGTGTCGCTCTCCGTATATGGGGCGAGGACTTCACCCACGTTGCCAACCGCCATGACAACACCCACGACGCTTGGACTGCTGTATGTTGCCCGTGCGTCCCTACGTTCAGTGAAACCGTGTATATGAAGGGCACAACTCTGTAGAAATAAATATCAAGAATCATCTTTAATTACCGGAATGAATGCAACGTACGGTCGTCGAACAAGAGTATGATTTACCCTGCGAATCAAGCTTTGGTGGTGCCAGGGATTTCCAAGTGCCACCTGTCGGTTCGTTCGCTTAGGTACCTGTGCCCATTTGAAATTCGAGACACTCACCATCATTATGCGTAATCCTTGTTTGGAGGACCTTTATCCCGGTAAGAGTTGCCTCTGCAGGGTTTCCTACAACGTTGACCATGGCGATACCATCCAACCCAGAAAACTTTTCGAAATCGGCATATCCAAGCTCGTTCCTGTTTACGTTTTCTATAGATAATCCAAAGTAGGTTCCGTTGGAATTGGATTTTAGGATGTTACCCCAGAAAGGGTGCGGCCATTCGGACATAGTCATGTGTAGGAAGATGGAGTCAGTGCTTGATTCTAAAACAGTGTACGCCTATATACGCTGTCAACGAGTGAATGCGCTCTGGTGAATATACTTGGACATACGTGTGTGTCAGGATGCATGCCAGGTGGGAACTTTCCGGTAGCAAATGTCAGCCCATCGAGAGAAACTTGGAGATCCAAGGCATTCCTCGCAGGGAGATACTGTCTAGATGTGAATCTATGCACAAACGAACACGTTCAAAAGGCTCGCAACACTTACCTCGGCGACAATGAGGTATTCCGAGAACTTTGTGAAACCAACCACATGTGCAAACAATTTCGTCTTCTTTGAATAATAATCTCTGCCCGAGATGAGTTGCAGTGCATTGTCGGGGCCGAAGGAGCGCTGGGAGCCCTTCTTGTTTTCGTAGGACTCGCAAAGTATCTGGTTTGGGTCGACAAGAAGTTCTTTGTCACGCGCCCAGTCACAATTAAGAACATAGTCTTCGATGAACCGCCAGTTCCGTCCGTGGTCGCGCGAATATTGGGCTTGTGCACGGCAGCTCTCTGCATTACCATCGCACCCAACTTCTCCAATCCAAATAAGGAAATCGGTGCGAGGTTGGAACCGAAGGACTGCTACGCCGAACCTGTTCGGACGCGAAGGTGCATTTTGCTTATGCCAGTGCTGACCACCGTTTGTCGTGTAAAAGAACTGGTGAGATTCAGTAATGAGATACGCTCGTTCGTTCGTTTGGGTGTGCATGTAGAACGTGACGAAGCGTTCTTCCGGAAACTTTTGTTCCCAGGTGAACCCCTCGTTGCTCGACTGCCAGATTGAGTTATCATCCAGGAAGACAAGAATAGTCTTTCATAGTTATTTCAGCGACTATCACGACATGGTGTTTGCCATCAACTTACGCTGGATTCTCTGAAGAACTGGTATTGAACGACCTTCGCATTGAACTGATGCTTAATTCGGGGTCAGCAATGATTGGACGCGACAAAGCCAAAGGACATACAATCTGGTCCGCGATTTCGCCCTCCATAGGTTCAGCTGCATTCACGGGTATAAGCATATTAACTCCACACGCTTATCCCATCGACTAGAGCACATACCTTGCGAACACGGTTTCTTTACGGGGTCGTCCTTCTTTGGACCCTGGCCTGGGTCGCACATATTACCCGCTATCAGCCTATACCCAGAGGAACCCATGTACGTTTCATCTGATTTGCCGGTGGTACACAGAGTGCTCGGGATGCGCTCAAGGCCGGCTGGAATACACTGGTCACCGCTCCGAACGTAATTGTAATCACTAGCGTTGCCCATCAAGTTTGAGAGTTGCACGTCATGAGTGAAAACCACCTACCACTCATAGTCATGGTCTTGACAAGGGCATCGCTCTTCGTGAACGACAGGGTCACGGAACTTGTCACCAACGTAGCAGTCTGCATTGGCTTTGCGGCGGTTATACCATTGCTGAAATTACAAACGTAAGCATTCTTCGTGGAGTGTACTTATTAAACCCACCTTGGCACCCATCAAACACTCCGTATCGGGTTTTGCGCGTGCATACCATTTCTCAAGGTCGCCTTCGCCACACTTGCGGGATCGCATGTCAGCAAAATCGAGATATATCACAGCATAGCGACCGTCGCCCTCCCTTTGATCTTGACGTGAGAGCTGGGCAAGGAGAATGAACTTTTGGGATGTTGCGTCACTGACGGTGGTGAGGGCTTTGGCGCGCACGCTGACCCCAAGGTTCAATGAATTCCTGTCACGCGCCGAGATTAGTTGATGATCCAAAGTTCATGACATCGACGTACCAGCTAAGTCCGAAATCGGTAGAATAGCTGACAGTGTCAGTCATCTCCTCATCGTTTATGGCCAGGATGATGCTCCCTGAATCGCCGAATTCATACATGTGAGCCTGTCTCCGGGCCATACGCCACGTCAGCCCAGCATCTGTACTCAAGAAAGTGTCACAATCCTCGTAAGGGGAAAGCTGCTTCCCGATGGAGCCGATACCCATCACAAGGCCTGGAGCAGTGGAAGAAAAGATGGGACCAAAGTTGTGGGGATCCGTGACGGAATGCAAGTGCAGTGAACAGTCTTCGAAGTTGAGAGGGTCGCATGGAATCTGCTTTCCATCTACATCTGTCGATGGTGCGCGGATGGGGGACCAACTGCTACCTTCGAAAGGGTCAAACGGGAGGTTCGTGAACGGAGCCACCATGCGACTTACCGTCATCGAAAGTGATCATTGATCTCAGTCTCTTCTGGGCATTCTTCCTCTCCACTTCCTGGGCGTTGGCCACCGTATTCGCAATTCCAACTCCGGCAACTCCATACACATTCTCGTAATCGACGAATCCGAATACATTGCGATTCGTGTCTTTGAGACTCTCCACAAAGTAGGTTCCGTTTGAGTTACTGACGAACAACGTCCCGATGGTGCCTACTAAGTCTTGGAGAAGAACGTCTACGGCTAGAGAGTGGACAGTTGATTCGACGATAGTGTACGCATTTTGGCGTAGACGCGCTTGGGATGCATGCGGAAACTGTGCCCTGGCCCACTCTTTTGTGTCCACGGTCACATATAGTTGCATGTCTCCGTCGTTCCCTGACGACAGGTCCTTTAATGCAACGACTGCAAACTTGGACACGATCGCAAATGCCGCAATGCCCTTGGCATTCTTCCCTATTCCAAGGTCCTCGACGTTGGCCGTGTTAAAAAAGTCAGAGGAGGAGTAGAGTCGGGAGGACGCTAGTGAATGGGAAGTCCCAGTGCTGGATGAATCATATGCGACACAATATATTAGGTTCTCATCGGCGCTATGCTTGAAGTCCTTGGAACTATGCGCGAACTGGCAGGTTGACGTGTCCTTCAAGAGTTCTTTTGGTGTCGAGGAAAATCCGTCTGTGGTATAATACGTCTAGGATGTATGAGCGAACGTAAAGAGACAGACATGAGAAGATACTCGCCACGTCAGTGCAGAGATTGCTCCAGCCCACTTGGTCACAGATCACTCCTTGGTACAGTATATGATCCCATTTGTCAGAGTGGAAAGAGAGTAGTTTGTCCGTATAGCTGAGAGGAGCGGGAACTTCGAATGAGCGCCAAGTCCTGCCACGATCCTCGGTGCGGTAATGAGTTGTTCCATCCGTCAATGCGAATGCCTGCGTGGAGTAGCATGGCCATGAAATTCATGAAGATCGGCTGAGAGGTATTACTCACGAATCTGTTATCGAAAGGATGTGGTATGACCATAGAGACTGTGCCGCTCATAATATCTTCTGGCTTGCTCCAGGACTTGCCCTCGTCCTGTGACACATAGATATCACTAACGACTACATCGTGGTAGACGACACTCTAGAGTGAAATAAGGCGTTACTACAGTGAAGATACGCATGAACACGGACGCACTGAGGTGTCTTCGAAAAAGAACAATCTGCCTGGCAGGTTGTCGAAATGGGTGATACTGATTTCTGCTTGCTGCGCTGTAGCAAATCTTATGTAGGGGAGAAGCGCGAGTGCTGCCCACACAGTCCTACGGCAGAACGCCATGGTGGACGAGTAGTGCGACGATATTGACCGCAGCAACTGCAAGGGTTTGTGGTAGTAGTAGGAATTGCCCGGCGTCTGAATTGGGCAAAAGAAGCTGCGCAACTTGCTGTCACGATCCAGCCTCAGTCTGCACTGCCATTCACTGTCAGGCCACGTCAGTCTTGGACCAGCCTGGACCATTGACACCCTATCTATAACGTTTCCTACTCGAACGGGGGCAGAGTCTTTCGCTGTGTTTCACCGGTCATCTATCAACCTTGCAACCGTTAATTCGCCGGAGATGAAGATGGCAGCCGAATAGGAATGATTCTTTTCCCGTCGAGACTAGTATGTATTAGACTGGACTCTCATTAACCATGTTGACATTGCAGATATTTTTATACTTGAAAAAACAACGCGTGGATAGCAAGTTACACAACACATATGTACAAGTCACGCGAAGTAGGACCGTGATATAGAACGTTGATCAAGTGATATATTCACCGACCTCATCGTCTTGCGCAGCGCGGATGCAGCGCGGGTATAATCCAGATGACCCGAATCGTCCACCGCCCACATTGTCCCGATGGCGGAACGAAATTCAGCAAATTGCATCGCTGACGCGAGATGTATCATCTCGTCCGGACTTTCCTCATCTCCCACGGTCGCATGACAGGCGGAGAGGTACGCAAATTCAGGACTCTGTAAATTGCGCCGATGATGTGTTGGATTGTGAACAGTCCGTCATGGAGAGCGAACGCGGATTCAAAAGGCTCCTCCCTGTTTGGAAGACCGTGACATGCAAAGTGGACCCGGTCATTCTTACCAAGCTCGTCAGAGAACCCTGGAAATGCACGAGGCCGCTCCTTCGATGCGTGTAAACCTTACGAGCGCATCGACGAGCTATCCCAATGTTGGCTAATTCAATACCGACACAAGAGAGTTCGTTTGCGCAAGGAGCTGTCGCTGCATCGATCGCGGCGAAGCGCCTGTTGTCAGTCACATAATATCGAGAACTGGGCTGTCTGGCGCGTATGAGGGCGGTCAATGTGGGTGTAAGACGATATGTACCGGTAGTGTGCAAGGGCAACAAAAGAGAACTCGGCAGTGGGACACCACCATTTGCGTGACTAATGAGAATCGGTGTTACCTGACTTCCCGCAGGATGATACCAAGATCTCTCGTTACGTCTGTCGACTCTGCAAGCTTAGTCAAGGTATGGAGTTTCGAAGAAATTTCTTGAACATCTTTTTCGTGACTGACAGTGGGATGTGAACAGGACCTGAGTCGATGAAAACAACGAGCGCATCGCAGCTAAACCTGTTCGCATTCACGATAATGACAGGTCCACCAATAGCTCAAGCTCTCTCGCCCTCTTCACTTGCCATTTCGACATTGTCCGTGGTGGGCTTCTCGAGCGGCAGTTCCTGTGGAGTTGGCGACCTTTCTGTTGGCGCATCCCGCTCATCCTTTTCGCGCTCGACGTGCCAGGTGCCGACAGTTGTGTCGTTGACGTCGTGGCTGTCGCTGTGGCTGCACAACATTCCTGGTCGTGCCGCGCTCAGCGGACAGGACGAAAACAAATGTCATTGACTTTTCCGCTGAATCCGTGCAAATTATGCGTTCAGCGGATCGCTGAAATTGACGGCATGTATTTTCAATGGAAAAAGTAACTGAATCTAGTGTTTCATTAAATTAGGTACTGAAGTTCACCGGATCTACTATCCACGGTGGCTGGATCTAACCTCAAGTCATATGATCGCGGCACATGTAATGTGTGTTGACGAGGACCTGCCATCAACCGCATCACCGGGTTGCCACCTATCACTCACCAGCCGCACCCTTAAAACTTGAATCGTTTCGTGTACTGTTACCTGCGCAACACTATAAAATGCTTCAACACCACAATATATCTTCTATCCACCTAAATTCAGCATGAGGCCGCTCGCTACACTCTCTATCGTCCTGCTTGCAACATGCGCCTCTGTCGCCTCTTCGAGTTTCACCGTTCAGCTGAGAAGACTCAAACGCACAGAGTATTCTCCCAAGTCAAGTGCTCGCACTATCCTCTCGGGACTCCATAGAACCAATAGACCGACTACTGTTCCTGCAACCAACTTAGCAGTTCTGTACGCAGCAAGCATTGGTATCGGTAACCCTCCGACATACTATGATCTTATTGTTGACACCGGCTCCTCGAACACATTTTGTGGATGAGTGATGGTCGATTGCTGATACCAGGTCGTATCATCTTTGTGGCAGCGCCGCCCGTCCATATAATCGGACGTCTACTGGTATCCCTACAGGGGAAATTGTGAATGTCACCTATGGGTCGGGTAATTTCACCGGATTGGAATGTAAGGAATCCGATGTTATCTGCGCCAGATTACTACTTACACTGGTACACAGATTTGGACCAGGTGACCCTTGCGCCCAAGCTTGTGCTCCACGACCGATCGATCGGCGATGCAATTTTATCTTATGGTTTCCTAGGTCTGGATGGCATCATTGGTTTTGGGCCCCTCAGCCTCACAAACGGCACGCTCCAATCCGATTTGAACGCAACGATTCCGACGATCATGAACAACCTTGTATCGCAGGAAATTATCAAGAAGCAAATACTTGGGATTTACTTTTCTCCTTCACCAAACGACAATGATACAAGTGAGTATTCAACGCCTAATCCTTGCATTTCACCATACCTGAGATACATAGATGGCGCGTTGACTTATGGAGGCATTGATTCAAGCCTGGTATGAATATAGTTCTTGTAAATCTGGTGCTTAAATGGCTCACTGATCTATAATATATAGTTCGAGGGCGAGCTTACATATACTCCTGTGACAAAGACAGCTCCATCTTCGTATTACTGGGGAATCAACGTCACCCTGTCTACGTATGGCAACTACACCACATCCCCAATTCTGCGGCTGGGGTCGTTGACGCTGGTACCTCAGGTACGTTTCCCTTTGAACCTCGCATGTTTGTTCTGAGCGTTGTGCCTTTCAGGGGTGTTCTTCGCACAAGACTTCTTTGATGCGTACGTGAGGGCAATCCCAGGAGCCACGTTCGACTCGAACACGAGTCTCGTTGAAATCCCTCTGGCTTCGATCCCGTCAATGCAGCCACTCAACTTCGTGATCGCTGACAGAGTGTTTACCTTGAATGTCGATGCCCAGCTGGTTCCACAAGGCGAGAACACAGCATGGGGTGGCGTTCCTGGAAAACACTATAGTATGGTCAGTAACTTGGGAAGTTACAGTGGAGAGGGGTTAGATTACGTTCTCGGGACAGGGTTCTTGGAGAGGTACTACACGGTTAGTGGTGCATCGTCTTTGGAAAAGCACAAGTTCGTTGAATGGCTCTTACAGGTGTTTGATGCGGATGCCAATCGGATCGGATTTGCCGAGACGTACGTAGTGATCCATATCGAAATAAGCCAAATCTGAGTTTGCTTGTCTACTACAGGAAAAACACCTTTAGCTCGTGCTACGAAGAATAAAGTTTCAAGTGACGCTACTCTGTCCTGTGTTATTTACATCTCTGTATACCCAAGCACAACTATTGGAGATATGTTGTGAAGTGTCTACCAACTTCAAGTGCAGCTTTTCGTTGTCGGGACCACTGGAGTTGCTCCCACTTTTTGTTGATTATTGACTGCTTTCCGATATTATGAAGGTCACCATTCACATTGACTATCCACCCCAGCTAGATCATCTGCATCAAAGACCACTGAAGCAAACGCAGACAGGTGTTCGATAACTTTCCGGCTGACCTCCAGGTTACACAGGTACATTGCGTTCCCATCACAGATTCACTCGTCGTGAAGAAGGACAATTGCTACTATTATATAGCAGGTCATTTTTTGGAAAGGTGCTGGTGAAAATTTGGCCGAGATGTTCAGTCCACGACTGACCGGAGCTCGCCAAGCATTAGCTGCATTACAGTCGATGATTACCGGACATGGTAGGTAGCTTCTTCCATCCTTCGTCCCTGGCGCTTTTGTGCGGCAGAAGGCAAAATTATATCTCCCCTCTTGTTCAACCATAGTCGATGACGCCAACCGAGCTCCGGCCCCACGCGGAACCAAATCTTGATGGTCGAGCAAGGTGATTTCGCTCATGGAAGCCGAGTGATTGATTGGACGGGAGAACTCAGTCTAGACTCCGATGGCAAGGGGACCTCGAGGAGAATGACTCTTGAATATATCTCTGTTGGTGTGGGGTAAGTAGAGTATGTACATATCGTACGACGGGGAGGTAGTACCGATACTAGGACATGGACTACAAGTAATGCAAAGCAAAACAGAAAGCAAGCTCGAGGGTATGAAGCACCAAGATGTATATAAAGAATGCGTTGGTCCGTCGGTATGTACTGACCCCATCGTCTTCCGTAGCGCCAGGGCTGCACGTAATCCAGATGCCCCGACTCGTTCATCATATGCTTATAAAACACAGATGTGATCTTGTTCGTCTCGGCACCATCCACTGCCCACATGGTCCCGATGACGGAACAAAATCCAGCAAATTGCATCGCAGATGCGAGATGGATTACCTCGTCCGGACTCTCTTGGTCTCCGACGGTCGTATGGCAAGCGGACAGGTACGCAACTCCGGGTTCTCCAAGTTGCATTGGATTATCATGGATGACATGCTGGATTGTAAGTGGAGAGCGAATGCAGATTCGAATGGCTGCTCCTGGTTCGGAATGCCGTGACAAGCAAAGTGCACCCATTCGTTCTTGCGCAGCTCATCAGCGACATTGGAAATGCAAGCATCCTCTCCTTCGATGCGCGTGAACGTTGTGAGACCATCTACGAGCTGACCAATGGCGACGAAGCGTCTCCTCTGAGTCGCAGAATCAAGTGAACTAGGTCGCCTGGCACGAATGAGGGCGTTCAAAGTGGTGGTGTAAGAAGAAATGAAGAGTTGTGGGACACCCTTTTCGCACTTTCTATACGGAGCGGCAGCGTGCAGTGGCAAAGAGAGGTAGGGCACCACCAGATGTGAGAGTGAGAAGGGCATGCTGTCCGGAGGAAATCGACGATGCGAAAAACCACCGCGTCCGACCAGAGTTCCCGCAAGAAGTACATAAAACGTCTCTCCATCTCCTTCGGCTCTTCCGTCCTTGCAAGCTTAATCAAGACACGAAGCTTCAGCATCAATTCTCGAACATCTTCCTCGTAACTGACAGCGGGATGTGAACAGGATCCTTGTCGACAAACACGACGAGGGCATCGCAACTGTAATGGCTAGCATTCACGATGACGACAGGTCCCCCCACTAGCAGCAAGTTGGAGATCTGAGAACTGGGCGGGGAGAAGGAATTGAGAGATTGGGTAGTAACTCGCGAATCTTGGACACCACTTTTTGCAACTCCAGGTTGAGATGGCAGACTCGATCATGCTGGTCTGCACCAGGTGAATGGGGGGCGATGCGAACGAGTGAAGTTAGACGTGTGAACTCATCTGCCAATACCTTTCCCGCTAGGCCAGATGCAATGACATCGTCGAGCGGGGAACGGAGACGAGTGAGCTGACTCCAGAAAACACCGTGACCTTGCTCAAGAAGCTCGACTGCTTTAATGGGAGACTGGTTGCGAAGACATGCTGAAAATGCATCCACTGCAAGCGATGATGAGAAGGACCTGAGAACAGTAAGGTGTCGAGGTAATGACGGAAGAGCGGTCAGCAAGTAACCGAAGAGCTGTTTCATATGCAAGAAGGGTCGTAGGATGGTGGAATACTTCAGCCGCGTTGATCCATGCTTTTGCGGCGGACAAGCCGAGGGAAGAGACTGCTTGGGACACATGCTCCAGCTCAGCATAGAGACTGAAAAGCTCTTCTCTGCCTGGGCCAGCTTTGCGAACCGAATGAAATGGAAACGCGCAAGATCCTGCAAAGACCTCAACCGGTTTGGATGTCCTGGTGAGCAGAGTGAGCGTGCATCTCGGCCGAGAACGATGGCCTCGTTCAGATCATCAACCCCCCCAAGCTGGTTGTACCGAGTGATGAGAAACCCTGCAAGGTTGTTCAAATACATTGAGGGATACGGGTATCCTGGTGGGCAGAGTGAGATAGCATCTCGGCTGAGAACGATGGCCTCGTTCAGATCATCAATCCCCCAAAGCTGGTCGTACCGAATCTGCAGAATATATGCAAGGACAAACGAAGCTTGGGCTCTCACTGAGTGCCAGCTGCGAGGCAGAACGTGCAGTAGTTACTAACAGCATAGATGGCTACATTGACACGATCGAAAAACCACTGTTGGACTGGGCAAGCACGTCAATTTGCTTTCCGAACAGGAAAACATGGAAACAAATCCATTTTGAAAGCAGACAATGCAAAAACGATTCAGGTTAGACTCCAGCTATCGAGTCTTTGCCAGGACGAGCGTGACGAAGCAGAAAGATTCGTGTGAAAAAAAAAAAGTCACAGCCCTACGTATGTGTGACACGCTCATAGTACCAAATTCACTGGTTAGGATTGGGTTAGGAAGCTGAAGATTTCCTTTGAATTCAATTACTCCTTGATTTTGTGCATCTCACTGCAAGCAGCGGTCTTTGTGTGTCAACTAATTCAGTATTGAAACACGGAACTACTTCACTATATGTTCAGCATCTCTAGTCCTTGTACCAAGTCTTTACCGTTAGTGAGAAAGACTACCTTCTTGGTTTGCAACTTCCTCCATCCTTCTTTCTCGCCGCTCTTGTACAAAAGAAAGCAAAAGTATACATCCCCTTTTCGGAGCATACCCTCATCTGTCTTATCTGTCCAGCCGTAATCGATGACGCCGACCGCCATCCGAGCGCCAGCCCTATGTGTAACGAAATCTTGATGGTCGAGCAAGGTGGTTTCACTGATGGAAGCGGGGTGACCAAGTGGACGGGACTGAAAACTCCCTGTGACCGCCTGTGGGAAGGGGACCTCGAGGAGAATGACTCTGATGCGGAGGTAATCTGGGCCGATAGACACGAGACGATCTCCGCACAGACGATAATGATGAGGGGTCGAGTTGAGTTCCAGGTCGCGATGTTTGTTCCCAAAGCCAGCTGGAGAGCGGGGTAGCCCGGGATGGTATTTTGAGCACGGTCCTGCCCATGCAAATATGTCGCACTCCCCAGCCTTAGGGATGAGATCGATCATCAACCTAGGAAATGCCCTTTCCCCTTCTCCGTAAATAACAGGCATGCTGGAATTGAAGAGTGCTACGAGGGAGTACGCGACGTCCTCGGCCCTAGTTGTCTGTCGTCTCGACGCCCAAGAAAACTTGTCCCTGACCCTCTCCGGGCCCGGCCAAAAGATGCGTAAATCGTCGATATGGATTCCAGATGCCTTGGAAAGTAACTTCAGAAAGCCCTCATCTGCCTTGTCGTTCTCGATATAATCGTTGTTGAGGGGCTTCCATGCTTTTCCGTAAAACTTCGACCGTATGGGGGCAAGTAGTTCCGCCAATGTAAACCCCCTGTAGAACCACTTTTCATGACTCATGTCCGATGGGTCAGAAGCATGAGCAAGGTATGTAATGCATACGTAGGCGTTGCGGAACCAGTTGAATGGGAATTCAGCGGCGAGCTGTGATTCGTTGACCTTTAGATGGTTCATGCAAGCGTTATCGGCCCAAGCGAACCGACACTTGAACGTGTCTCTTGCGATATCACAAAATCGCTGTAGTTTGTCCCATCCGGGCCCAAACGATGGCACGCCTACGACTAGATCATGATAGCGGACCTCTGCATCTTGCCATGTATGTGACAGGGTGGCGTACTTGATGACGCCCTTGACAATCATCCTAATCACATCTTCCCTGCGTTGATTGGCGTATGACGTGTGCCGTTCAATCTCTGCTTCGCTGATAGACGAGATTGTAGCTTGGTAGGCCGCTTTGACTGCATTGATATCTACGACGCGCACACGCTCGAGATCTATGAAATGCAAGGGGATATTCTGCGGAGTGGTGTACTCGTTGAATATGTTGAGGACTTCGGGAAGAGTCATAGATAAGTCGGGGGCGGGAGAATGCGAAAAACCTATGCATGGTGGATCAGATAGCTGAAGGACAACCATAAACAGGTTCGTACTTTGGGATTGTCTCCAGGTGGAAGTACCGCCGGATAGTACACGTTTGTTTCCTGTGGGCACGTCGTGGCGGTGCGGTGAGAGACTGGGCACGTTTTATTGATCATCGATCATCACCCTCCGCTACTCCGACCCTTGCATTCGTTATCGTTTCATGCACTCAACTGATGAAGGATGGTAAGTATATCGCTTTCATGAGCTCGAAGAAGGACTCACGACGCATTCGTCGCCCGCCAAGTCGACCTCGGATGTCGCTGAAGTCTTCTACGACCACGTCTTCAATTATATGCCCGCCCATCTCTTGCATATCAACAACTCGAGCATACGCCTAATCCATCGTGATGACTTGCATCGCATATTCAACCCAGAACAGACTACAACAGCAGAGATCACCGCCTTCATGTCCAAATCGCCTAATCGTCCCAGAGCACAAGCGATCAAAGATCTCGTTTCGCAGAAACTCCAGTATGCCATCTTTTCGCATCGCTGGCTGGCGGAAGGAGAGCCCACCTTTCAGATGGTGGCACGACAGGGTGTCGTTGGGAACACTCCAGCATTAGAGAAGCTGAAGAAATTTTGTGCTACGGCGGAGGCGCTTGGGTGCAAGCTTGCATGGTTCGACACATGCTGCATCGACAAGACGAGCAGTGCGGAGCTCGATGAAGCCATCCGCTCCATGTTCAAGTGGTATCGTCATTCGGCTGTTTGCATCGTCCATCTCGCCAAGACGGACCACGCGGGGGCGGGTATCGAAAACGATCCTTGGTTTAGGAGAGGATGGACACTCCAAGAGTTGCTCGCGCCAGCGAAAATCAAGTTTTATGGTGCAGACTGGTCACCGCTGAGCAATGATCCCAACGACAAGGATAACACTGCCCTCATGAACCTCGTCTCCGACATCACCGGCATTGACCACCACAACCTCCGCTACTTCAGCCCCGGCCTCCTCAATGTGAGAGAGAAGATGCTCTGGGCATCACTTCGCAAGACGACCCGCGCTGAGGACGTCGCCTATTCGCTCCTGGGTATCTTCAACATTAGCATTCCCATTGCGTACGGAGAGGGCAAACGCGCCTTTCGTCGTCTGATGGAGGCGATCGCCGGCGAATGTCGCGAATGGCAGATCTTTGCGTGGGCTGGACCCCACTCGCCCTATGCCGCTTCATTCCCCGAGTCACCTGCGGGCTACCGCGCGTTGACCGAAGAGACGGCATCTCTTTTGGTGATGCGTCGTCTTGTGCATCGTCCATGGGACCTCGGCTACCCATTCTATAAGATGACGAAGAAAGGACTAAAATTGGGGGTTCTCATGGTTGAAATGCTGCTACACATTCTCCGCGATCCAATCGAGGGCACCACCCACGAGCGTCTGACGTTCAGCCCCAGTTCGGAAAGCAAGAGGTACTTTGAGGACACGCAGGTCGTATGTGATACCCGATTTTTGCACTTTTCGCAGTGGGCGGTCGGCATCATCAATTACAACACCGACGGTATAGATGAACCAGATGGAATGGCGGAACTGGAGCCGGGGAAAGAATATGTTTGTTTTCTTTTTGGGACTGGAATTTACAGCCCGTATAGGAAGTGGGAGAAGGTCGAAACGAAGGAGGTTCTGACCATTCGTACTAAAGAGGTGGTGAGGAGGCGTGTGACGACCGTGTGGCTATAACCAAGTCAACATCGCCTGTGAACAGATTGGTTCCGAACTAGCCAGACTACAAGGCATTTGGCCACTTGTGCAAGGTTCCTTGTTGTCGGCCAAGTTGTGTGATGGAAGTAGAAAAAAAGTTGGCAGATTGGTCATGCGCAGGAGTTGGGGCGAGCCGATGCAAATGGTAGTGTACACTTTACTACACTTAGTATGTACAGACCTTGATTATACGACCATTGCTCCCTCGGACCTGCCGTTTTGCCGAGTCGGAGTCGGAAAGTGACGGTGCTAGTACCTACGGTCGTAGTAGTCGCACCCTCAATATCATCGTAGCCTCCCATGATACATATATATCATTCCTAATATATAACATTTTCGGGTATAAGAATAGCAAATATCCAGTCGTGTTCAGGTTCCGCATGAGTCGAATGTCAAGTCATCCAAGAGAAATAGATATGCAACTTAAAATTGCCAGAGATCGCTTGTCCCAGACGACGATCATTGTGCAGTATCATTGTGTGTACGGCGTCGATTGTACACTTTTCCTGTTGACGCCCTGCGACGAATCCGCCGGCCCACGGGCATCACGCACGACCAACACACCTAAACGCTGTTCAACGCTTTCAACGCACATCAAGCCACGACCTACCTCCGTCTTTCTCCTGCCCGGACCCGCTCGAGCTCGTCCCCGTCCCCACCGGCTTACCATAGCCCACGCTCGGCAACCATCCCCCTGCGGGCGGACTTGCCGCCCGCCACGTCCCCAACCCCGGAAAGGCAAACGCCTTTGGCTTCTTCTCCACATCCTCCGCCTCGTCCGTCTCCTCCGACAGCTCAACCTCCTCGCGCCGGTGCACTTTGCCCGCCCACACCGTCGCGAACACGACACCGAACACGCCGAGCATCGAGTTGACGAGGATGATCTGGTTCACGACCAGGACGTTCACGTTGCGGTACACGACGATAAGCTGGACGATCGAGAAGAGGGTGGGGATGATAAAGTTGGAGAGCGCAATCCGCGAGAGCATGCGCAGGCGCTGCCCAAACGTCACTAGAGTACCCAAGTCAGCCAAGGCGATCACGCGCAAGATATAGAGCCCTTTACCTCTGTTTGGGAGAATGTTGCTCGTGACACCTGTTCTGTTTCCCCGATCTCGAATAGTCCAAAGGAAGGCAATCGTCACATATCTACCAGGGGAGGCGTCTCAGTAAACCGACCCTGATGGGATGAAAGAAATAGGCGAGCGGCACTCACGCGTTGTCAATCATCTGAGCGGACCATTCAATTTTCAGGTATGGCTTCGTCGCCCAGACGACGGCCATATTTTCAGCTCCTAGCGGTCCTTGCGAAGCAACGGCGAGGACTTTGATAAAAATGATCAAGTTGATGAGCCGGCCGATCTTGAGGAGGACCGGAAGGGTCGTCAAGAGGACAAACCGTGTCAGACCAAGACGACTGAGCGGGTGGACAAGGATGAGGCGGACGAGCAACGTAATGTCGACAAACATGGACTGAAAGGAGCCGATCGTGCCAGCAGCGATGTCCACCTGGATAAATAGTTCATAAAGCGAGGTCTGGGGTATGGAAGACGTAGCGCACCGATAGGGGCCACGGATCTAGAGGGGATAACATTATATGAATCTGAAAATGCCGTCAATGACTCGGTGGGTTCAGCTAGGTTTCGGGCGTTGAACTCACTGCAGCTGCATCAAGCAAAATACCCGCAGTGATCGCAAGGGTAATGGTCACTACATTGAGAATAAAGATCGCCCGTCGACGGCTCTGCGGGGTGGAGAAGAAGAACAGTGCAATCAAGAGAGGAAAAAGGAGCGTCAGGAAAGTGTGTGAAATCATGATGGAAGTCAGCTGGGGATGTAGTATGGCATTGATGTATGAAGAATATGTCAATGCAGGACTCGTGCTGTTGGAAGACATGGCTGAGGATCAAGTGTAGTGGACGTCCTCGACTTCTGGGTGGACCAGTAACGCTGGGATAGTGGCCTCGGGAATTGTCAGTCTGGTGGGAAGGGCCCGTAGGCAGGGAGACTGGTCATTGAGTCGTATCTGCCACAGAAAGGCTTATTTGCCCACCTTCAATATCTCACAATCAACGCTGTCAGTCAGGAGCACGGAACGCGACGCCAGTAGTCCGACCAGGAGCTGAGCCAGGTTTATATGTCAGCTGGCCCACCGATCAGATGAACCCAAAACTTACATTCTCCATGGAAATAGAAAGGACACGGAACCAATGATACAGCATGGTGTACAGGAACGACATCACATCATGGGCGTAACTTGGCAGGGTCATTGAGCGAACTTGAACTCAGCTAATAATAAAGTCCCGGCCAATCAATGACGCATGGAGAAAAACCCCACTGACCTGTCAAATCTCGAATCACTTGACAGACTGGTACGTTGACACCAGTCACGACTGTCAACCAGGTTCGGCTCTATGGAGAGACCGAGGGTGGACACCTACAGCAAGTCTGTAAACGCACCGAGAACCCATCATATTACAAATTACTCACTCTGTTCATTAGAATTCTGCCGCTGCTGATCCACTGAATCCCCTCCAGAATTTGAAACGCCTCACTGAGGCTACGATCATCGCTGATTGTCTCCAGTGGGCTGCGCACGAGCGGTGTTTATCCAGTCCAGTGCATTGCCGGCATGTTTGGCCGAAAAATTGTTTGTCCTGCGTGTGGATAATCTATCCGAGAATGATAAGGCCATCTGCCCGCCGCACGTCGGCCATGCCCATCCGAGGTTATCCACGTAAAAACCACGTCTTTCGTGCTCTAAAAGTACATTGTAAATGCCGAGTCTGAGGACTAATAGGCCGGCGTATCAGCCAAGCCATTAGGATGACAGAAGCATAATATGCCGCACTGTTGGGAATAACAAAAGCACCGAGAAATGCCCCCGCACATTCCATCATCGACCAAAGTCCGTTAGTGCCGTAGACACAGCCCACTTCAGCCGGTTACCTGCGGGAGCGCACGGTTCAAGAACGTCACGAGGTCTGCCAGCGTATGTGTGGACGCTTCGTGCCCAACTCCATCATAGGGCCTGAAACTCAGCCCCTGCGCGCCGAGGTCCCCTGGATTATCCAGCGCGCGGAGACCGAGAGCGCCCGTCAACGCCTCCTTCGTCTTCTGAGCCAGACTGTACGGGACGAGGGAATCAGCAGTCCCGTGGCACATGAACACTGGTGTATTGGTCAAGTGCGGTGAAGCGATCTAAGCACGCGTCAGCACCATCCCGTGCAAAAAATTGACAAGGCATTACTTTTGGAAATGTGTCTTGCAATGGGAGCCATCCACTTAGCACGGCGACGCCACCGAGCCGCCATCCGGCTCGCCCCCCGAATTGCCCGTCCTCGCGCGCGGTGAAGCCCGTGAGGAGCGACATTGCCCCGCCCTGGCTGAACCCGCCGAGGACGATGCGTTCAGTTGGGATACCGCCGTCGACCTCGTCCTGGATGTGCTTGTCGATCGCACGGGCGGACTCGAGTAGCCCTTCGCGGTCTTCCTGCTTGACCTTCCAGTCGAACGAGATGATGTCGAACCAGCCGGGCATCATCATGCCAAAGTTGGCGGTGATACTGCGGGTGGGCGCGTTGGGAAGCACCCACTTGATGTGGGGGAGGTCCTTCTTGATCGTCTGAACGACTGGGAGCCAGCCAGCGCCACTATCGCCAAGACCCTGCGAGCGAACACTGAGCAACGCCAGGGCAGCGAGAAAGACGATATCATACGTGCAAGAAGATGACAGTCGCGGTATGTTTTGCAGTAGCGTTGACAATGTGGGGAGATCTTGTAGCCATATTACTGAACGATCGATATCGACGTGTGTAAACGAACAACTGTGAGAGATGTTGGCTAAACACAACCATTCAAGGTCTTGCAACCCCCGATTCGTACGATCTAAAAATCAACCCTTTCCCGCCCAGCTCCCCAAGCAACGCCCTCTGCGCCCAACTATAGGACACAGTCGGATCACCCTTGTTGTGACACAGGAACACAGGCACCTCGCTCAAGTGGGGTAAAGTCATCTACGAACGCATCAGCGACATGTCACCCGCCGAGAAAAAGATGGAGGACCTCCCGAAACATGTTTAGCGGCAGCCAGCTGCAGAGCGCGGCCACGCCGCCCAGCTTCCACCCTCTTCCGAGCTGCGTCAGCCCCACTACGAGCGACGTCAGACAGAGTCTAGAATTCCCTCTCGATCCTCACGCGCATCGTTCCAGTCGAACGAGAAGATGCTGAACCAGGCAGGCCGTAGCTTACCGAGGCTGACGGTCACGCAGCGCTGGGGCGCGTTTGGGAGTACCCACTTGACGTGAGGCAGTGTATGCTTCATCGTTTCCACAGCTGGCAGCCAATCAGAGGCACCTCCGCCGAGACCCTGTCTGACGTGAGCCACAGGGGTGAAAAGACGAGGTGGCGAACCAGTACGTGCAGGAAGATGACTGTGGCAGTGTGCCTCGCGGCAGGCGCAACAACCACCGGGAGAGAGTTCGGTTGCCATGTTGACTAGCGGATGAATTCGAGATAGCAAAGAAGTCGGGAACCAGGTGCGAGTAGTCTGACTTTTCAGATGGTCATCCTGAATCCGATAGCCGCAGGGGTTTAAATTCTGCGGTGGAGGGTGTCCTCCCGTCTCTCAGACTCAGGTACTCTTCCCGACGATGCTGAATTAGTGCATCAAATCAGGCCACCGGCCGAATCACAGGTGGCCGGGACGTGCGTGTGCCAAGACTAAGTAAACGAGAGCCGTGACCAACCCAATGATATATCGGATCGTTTCACAAAATGGACCAAAAACACACATTACCAAGAGGGAATCTGGCGTTGGATGTAGTTTGAACCATGGTTGACATGGTGCTGTCAGTGTGGACAGGCTTTCAGATTCTGAGCCTTCTCCCGGAATTAAGTAGTGCTGTTTATCATATTCGCTAATACGGATGAAATACAATCAGAGCCTCGGAGAGAATCATCGTGACTTCCTCTACCCAGTCCAGACAGTGCTCAAATACACCTTGTAACGTTGTCATTAGGACCTACATCGCAACGTACTCTCTAGGGCTGGCCACTTTAGTACTATGATGAGGGAGCAACACTATGGCTCACACCCACTCATCGATTGGCGCTTTTTTCTGCACGTGAAAGGTCGGCCAGCCAGACCCTCGACGTCTCTAGGTGGTCAGTCCCGTCCACGGTCTCCCTTGCCTCGTGGTGTGCCCTGACGCGTTCGCGTATCTTTCGCCGCCGTTCCATGCCGTGGATCTGTGCGTCTGTACGAGCCTGCGCGAGGTTGGCTGCGGCGAACTGTGAATGGCGTTCCACGCCGTCCATGTGGGAGCTGACAGCACCCATCGCAGCTATCATCTGCGACCGTTGCAGATTGGGGTAATGCGTTATGGTTGAAGACGGCTTACCCCTACAAGCACGAATGCGACGAGGGAATACCATATTTGCGCATCGTTGGTGGTGGTGTCGGCAGTCGTCATAGTTGAGGGGCTCGACCGACGCGAACGACGGCGGAGCTCCGCACGTATGGCCTCGTCGCGGGATGCATAGTCGGCCCACGCACCGGGGCTGGGAGTTGGAGGTCGACCGCTTAGGACGCCGTACGCTTGGGTGATGGCGCGAAACCTGGCGTTGCGCACCGAGGGCGACTCGTGCTGTCCGCGGGCGGCATCGGGGTGGTACACCTTGACGAGCTCGTAATCTTGCCATCGGGAAAGGTTGGACTGATAACCAGTCACGGAGTGCGGGTATGCTCACATCGTGATTTTATCTCGTGCTGGGATGCGTTGCGGGGAAGGTGAAAGATATCGTACGGTGCTGGGTTCGTGCTGGTGGGGAATGGGAAGGGATGTTTAGAGGATATGCTGGCATGGCGGGTGAATAAAAGTTGACAATGGCGACGATGCATAGGTCGAGTGAACATACATTTATTCGGAACAGAGCGGGGCCAAGTACCAGTCCGACCTACTTCCACTCACCGTCAATATAAGCAGGGTACTCTCACAAACGTTATATTTTGCACACACGCGGCAGGTCGTCGACAGATGCGTTCCCACCACAGAGCGTTCGTTGACACAGAGTCGCCATGCACACCAACGACCAGACTCAAGTTCCAAGCGGTCACATATCTTCCCCACTCGACAGCGATGGACAACACGCGCCTTCTTCAGGTGTACCCAGAGGTGCGATTTTTCATTCACCGAGCGAGTTACACGTACGCTAGCCAGCTCTCTAGCCCTATTCCAAAGACTGGGTATTCTCGACCGACTGCTCACGCCCCTCATCCTCATATGCATGGTCGCTGGCGTGCTCATTGGTGAGTTTGTGCCTGGGGTGCAGGCTGCATTCGACACCGTTCAATTCGACAGCGTTTCCGTCCGTGAGCCGCTCTCTCATTTTTCACGAACAAGACAGTAAATTGAACATGCCCTCTCAGCCATCGCCATCGGACTCATCGTCATGATGTGGCCTATCCTGACCAAAG